>CAOJBJ010837579.1:0-11150 GCA_948291685.1 Euphorbia celastroides
GTTGTTCATTGAGAACCATTGTTTCGATTTCTGCAATCAAACTCCCTTCAATCAGTTCTTTTCTCTGTCAGTTGCTCACTGTTTCGATTTCTTGTTAACTAATTTTCTTTTCTTGAAATGGCGAGTGCGAGGAGAATCACGATAAGAGTTGGCGATCCCGATAAAACAGATTCTTCAAGCGACAGTGAAGGAAACCCGGCGATTAACACCAGAGAATTGAGGTTAGAGGTCATTCAACCAAAACCGAGGGTAGTTTCGCGGTCTATATACAGAGGAGTTCGCCGGCGGCCGTGCGGGAGGTTCGCCGCCGAGTTTCGCCGGCAAAACACAAGGCTCAGGTTTCGGATCGGCACTTTCAGAACAGAGCGAGAAGCCGCCGCCGCTTACATGATATGGAGAGCGAGAAAGACGAAGAGAATGATGATTCGGAAGAGGGAGGAAATGCGGCGGATAACTCCAAATGGTGTTCATAAGAAAAGGCGTTGATGGTGAATTTTGCAGAGGGTTAGGGTTTTGGAGAAGACGAAGACGGTAAGATTGATTACTTGCATTTTAGATTGGATTTTGTTCTAGTATTGAAACTTTTATTGACCAGATTGGATTAGAGGTTGAAATGTGATATAGCATATAATATGATTTTACTATAGTAATGATTTGATTTTGGGATTGAAATTCTCTGGATAAGTCACATGTTCTTGTAGATATAATAAAAATTCATGATATTGCAAACTTTGCAATTGTATTCTTGCATTTTTATATTCTTGTATCTTTACACATTTCTCTAAATATGATGTTCCATTTGTTGCAGCATGTTTTCATTTTCAATCAAAATTTACGAGAAAAATACAGCACATCCATTTGCCTAAGAATTGATTTTTATTAACTAGCCCTGTCAAAAGTCAAATTTTAGGATAATTGAATGGGAATTTGTCAAATAGATTTGTTATGGAACACATGCGTTACAACTTCAAATATTTGATATGCTTGTTTAAATAGAATTGAAAGGCTGATAATAGGGTAAACTTTAAAAGTATATCATGCGGTTTGACCCATTTTTGAAAAAGGTTTTTATAAAATATTTTCGTTTAAAAAGATGCGTTGTTAGTTGTAAAATTTTGCAAGAAAACCAAATTTTCAATTTTGATTACATTAAAGATTTATAGCTAAAATTTTGAAACTCGGTAATAAAAACAAAATGCAACCTCTGGATTTTTTTAGAATAATAAGTATTTTTAATTTAAATGGTAATATAACCTTTCAAAATCATAATAATTTTAAAAATATTCAAAATTTACTCAAATTTTATAAATAATTCTTAAATAACATTGGTAACTTATTGAAATGTGGAATTTAATCAAAATACTTTGTGCAACATCGCTATTTTTATTTAAAAATTATATGCTTTTTTTCAAATTTTTTGAAACCATTGCTTTTTAAATTAACAAGATAATTTAATAGCATAGTATGATAACAGCCTAATTGTTTTTAGCTTGAAATTCTAGCAAACAAACCGAATGTATTACTCGCAATTGAAATGACAATCATACCACAAGAATGCTACTTAACACGTTGGAAATTTTAATCAAAAGAACAAGACAAAATATGAAAATAACAGAATTCAAATGTTTGTATTACGAGGATTTGATTACGTTCGTACCCTGAAAATGAATTCAAAATACCTATATGATTATGTATTAAAAAGTCAAATTCAGAAAGTGGTTCGGGTAATATTTCAGAAACTATCATATCGTGTATATGTATTTATACTTTGTTTAGAATTTCAGGTTTTAGAAAATCTGTTCCCCGCATTGTATTGTCTACTGTTCATCTCTTTTCATGCATTCCCTCAGTTTATTTTTTGTTACTTATGAATATTGTCTAGTGAAATCCTTGAAAAGTGTTCACTACAACCACCCACACTACTCTTAAATTGAATGAATTCTTTTTTTATTTAAGCAGAATATTTTTTTTTCACTTGTAAAAAGAGCTACTAATTAATTGGTTGCTTTACAACGATATATAAGTCTTCAACAATTGTTTCAAATTTCTTCTCTTTCTCAATTTCCCTTTTTTTCTGATTTACCAACTCTATGTTTGATTCATTATACTTCTTTCACAATAATTTGAGATAAATCTAACTATTTTATCTCCAAAAACAGAGTAATATTTTAATTATATGTAAAAATATATAGAGGAAAGCTATCAATGAATTAATGTTTGTGATTAGAGATAGCGTTGGATGGAATATTACTTGTATTTCAAACTAAACTAATTTTTTTTAAAAAACTACCGAGGGAACGATGTGTTACCTCGATAGAAAAAAGAAAAGAGAGGGTGAAAATTTCGGGAACGGAGTCCCAAATTGTTTCTCCGCTACCCTACAAAACACCCTCCTTTTTTTAAATTAATAAAAGAGCACACTTAGAGTTTGTACTGAGGAATGTCCTTGGGGAAATCAACAAATCAGAAAAAACTAAACTAATTAATTAGCTGGGCAGTAATGCGGATCCAATACAAATAAATTCCACGTTATCATTAAGCTAATTGTATATTTTTTGTTATTTCCAGAATTAGCTAATAAATATATAATAATCATAACCAAAATCAGTTTCATAACAGAAGGCTTTAAGAACGATTTTGAAATTTGTTTGCCATAAAAACTCACAGATTATATTCTTTCACTGCAATCGGTGATTTCAATTTTGTCCATGTTTGATTTACATGGTGCAATTGGGATACTCTTATTGATTTCTCTCACGAATTTCTCGCCAGGAATTGATTTGGCTTCGAGAAAATTGCACCATGTAAATCAAAGACGGAGAAAATTGCGAACAGAAACCCAAGTATTTCTTCAAATTTCCAAAGGAGAGATTCATAATCCAACAACAAAGCATAAAATATGGGTCGGCTCTTTCTTTTCGTGTTTCTTGAATTTGTCTTGCTTTTCCATTTGATTATACTGAAAAACAAGACAAATTCAATAAACATATAAAGAAGGTTGAGTCGGAAGAAGAATATTTGAATTAATTTCGCAGTCTATTTGGGAAGACAACTTGCATTTCGGATTTGATTTTGGTGATTCCTTGCAAGAGAATGCTTTTTTTCTTGAGAAACAGTTCTCTTGCTAGGAATCACCAAAATCAAATCCGAACTCTTGCAAGAAGATGAATGGGATTTTCTTTTGGAGTTTCATGAATTCCCATTCTTCTAACAAATTTCTCTCATCTGAAAATATTTTTCTTTAGGTATTAGCATTTGGCTCAAGATAGAACTTTATGGCGTCAGATGATCCATATAGCCGACCTCATCTGGCATGGGATTAAGGCTTGGTTGGTTGGTTAGTATTTCTCTTTTACATTTGAGATGGAGGTTTTAGAGAAGAATAAGAAGAAGGGGTTTTGTTTCCTGAAATTTGCGTTTGTAAATTTGTCAATGATGAGAATATTAGTTCTAATTTATAAAGCATAGGAGGTGCATTAACTGCACGTATAATTTAAGCTAATATATATATATATATATATATATATATAACTAGAAATTGATAAACTAACTTCACACTAAAAAGTAGAAACTCTTTCAATTAAGCTAATTAGAACAATGAATGCATATGTTAATTATGGGAATGGATGTAATGAAAGGTAATAATCCAAGAAAATGGGACATGAATACAATCCACAACTTGGTTTTCTCAATACATGTTTCTGACATTTTTTTGCAGCACTTTTTACTACGATTTTACAAAAGATGAAATTTGTTGTTAGTTTTCATGTATCCTTGTTTCTGCTTTGAACTGATAAGCAATAGAGATGGCTGGAGATGAGGTTTTCATCAACTAACAAAACAAAAATGAGTATTACAGTATTCATTCTAAACCTAGAGTAATACAAGACAGTCCAAAAGAATTTGTGAATTTTATAAAAGCATAATCTAAAAGCAAAATAACAAAGATTAAATCATGGAAAGTTTTATTGACAGAATCTGATAGGTGTTTTTTTAAAACAATAGGGCTAATTACAAAAACATGCCATGTGTTTTGACTCACTTTCAAAAAGGGGTCTGTGTTATTTTTTCTTATAAAAGGGGTCTGTGTTTTCAAATTGTAACAAATGAAGGTTTTTCAATACTAATTATATCATTAATGATATAATCATGTTTATTTTGCTATAAATTTTTTTAGGTTAGTTCATAAATATATAATACACATTAGTGCAAAAATTTGAAATTTTTTAAAAGCTGTGGATATTTTTTATGATTTTTTTTACATTTATTACTATCTTCCTAATTAAAAAAACAACTCCACTTCTTAAAAAATTTAAAAAATTTCACTAATGTGTATTATATTTTTGTTAATTGACTCTCAAAATTTCATAGTCTAATGAACATAATTACCCCATCTAATAACATAATTAGTATTGAAAAATCTTCATTTGTTAACAATCTAAAAATACAGACCCCTTTTTGTAAGAAAAAATAACACAAACCCTTTTTAAAAGTGAGTCAAAACACAAAGCATGTTTTTGTAATTAATCCTTTAAAATATTATATGGCTAATTAAAATGAACTTACAGATTTTGAGTCAACATAAAATTTGGTAAGGTAATTTTGTAATATTGACTCTAGAGTTGACGATTTTGGCGTTGTTCCAAGAAAATTGTAATGTTACTCTTAATTTTTTTTAAATAATTAAAAAATCCAGGCTTTTCAAAAAAAAAAATTTAAAAATCCTTAAAGAAACTAAGTTTTAAATCTAAAGTTTCTCACTTTTACATTGGAATGTTTATTAATTAAGGTACACTCAATTGATAATAGATAAAACCTTAAAAAAAATTTACATTGCTATAGTTGATGTGTAGTGGCTATAACATAAATCCATTTGAGATTCACTTGTTCAGTTTGATTGTTATTTGTCTACAGTTGTGATGTGTTATTTTGTTGATTCTTTTTGCTAATCTTGGCAGAGGCAAATTCACATACATAAAAGTAGACAACTCTAAATTATTCGTTAAGAAAATGATGAATATTTATATAAGATTATTTCAATAAAATACTTGCAAATCAATATTACTAAGATTATCTCAATGGAAATATTTGTTAGCATTATTAAAATGTTGAAACTCTTAATACACCATCAACTTATTAGTTTCAATTACAATCTACTTCATGTCTCGTCACTTTTAAAAAGTTAAATTTTATTTGAATTTTAGTTTAGCTTATGTCAGTTCATTTTAATCCAAAAGAACAACATTTCTATATGTTATCCCTTATCTGAAATCCTAGTTTTTTAAGGATTCAGTTAATTATAATTTTATATATAATGTTCGTGAATTTTATGTACAATGTAAATTGTGACTTTTTTATAATGTGCTTATCCCAACACACTCATAAAATATGTATATTCTTTTATTAATACAAGCTATTCATAGAATATACATATAATATAACATTGTGACATTTTTTTTCAATGTTTATTCTTCTACTTATATATAATATTAGACTTACATATAAGCTATGATAAACAATATTACATGTAATGCACAATGGTAGTATTGATATTATTCCTAACAAAAGTAGGATTAAACGCCAGAACATCATCGCCGTAACCATAACTATTAGGGCACGTTTAGTTCGTGGAATAGCTATTCCATGAAATAGTGAAAATAATACATTCAATGGACATAAGATAGTTTTGTACCGATCCAGGAGCAAAACAAGCAAAATGGGAAAAATTGGGCAAAATTTGTCATGCTGGTCACATGACACCCACACCTATCTCATGACATTAATGGAGTTACATTAATGTATTTTCCCAATAAAGTCGAACACGCCCCAAAAGGGTCCTTCCTGTTTTAGTAATTTTCAGATTTAGCCTCACTTTTCCTTTTTTGTTTTTTATAAAAGCTGCTCACTTTGTAACGTTTATGTTCCATGTGAATATTCTTTTGGTTTCCACTTGATTTGATGGTTTATCTTTTTATAAAAGTGTAAATGGACTATGTTTTCTTTTAGATTCTTGTAAAAATAATCTCTCAGATATATCAGACAACAGTTCATTTGTATTAAATCAAAGAGATTCCATACAATGAATAGTACCATAAATAGAAAACAAAAGAAAAAAATGGGGTCAGAAAACAAGGCAACAAACGAAGTACCATAAAGCCATACCCATGAGTAAAAAGCTCGAACTATGTGCGACTTCTACAATATGGTTGAGGTCCTTTTGAAGGGACTTACCCTTACCCAACAATCCAACCTTAAAAATAAAAAGAAGTAAAATAAGTCATATATCATTGTACAATAAAACTTCTACAAATACACAGAAGCGACGTATCAAAAAATAGAAATCTTTACAAACATTTAAGGTAACCTAATTCACCTAAAGATGATTTGATAAAAATTTTCATCACAACACATCAAAACTCTAATCTATCTCTCATCTCCACCCTATCAATTCCGGTTCCTTAATCCGAATGATTATAAAGGCACGCACTTTCAGCTCAAATGAGCCTAGTTCTAAATAGTGAATACCATATGTTATGTCCCTTCAAGATCATATACTACTTAATCCAACAAAAGCATCAAAAGATAATACATGATAACATAGTAACAAAAATTCTCTCAAACTGAAAATTTTTGATGCAAACAAATATTCAGATTAAGCATATCAACTGCTAAATTTGTGTTATTTTGTTAAACCAAACTAGAAATCACTTATTGACATTAAAAGAAGCAGCCATTACCTGAAGCTTAAGAACACTGGTCTTCACCGTACGGAACCATTGTGAAATATAATAAAGAACAAGATTCATAATAATCAGAACAAGAAACATAAAAGCAGTCGGAATAACCAGGGGCGGTGCAAGAAGGTCAGCAAATAGCAGACTAAATGCTACCATCACAGCAATCGCAACCGGGTGTGGGTCTTGTGCAACTTTATGATTAGTAACCTCAACCTTAAAATGGCTATCCTGTTGCGGTTCTTTTGACGAGTGTTAAATGTTCTTTGAAGTTTGAAAACCTCCGAGCTTTCATTGTGAAAGAGGGCGTGCGTTTAATGGGTCTACAAGGGATTAAGAAGGGTTTATGAGCAAGTGGGCGACAAAGGGATAATGGGAGACCCAATTTCAATGCATTGAATTCAAGCTTCGACGTGGTCACCATGGAATTGAGATTGGTGGGAAAAAATGGCGGTTCAATTGAAGCCCTAAAAGTAGGACGCTACCAAAAGAGAAGAAGAAAGGGGAAGGGGGAAGGGAATTGGAAAACGGCGTAGTCGGTTAAATACTTTCAATGAAGACTTGATTATAAACTGACCTGCCCTCCTTTAAATTAATTTTGGTATATGAAATTATCAAATCCCAAATACCCCTTAACGTTTTTTAATTTTTCTTTTGAAACTTAATCTTTTTGGAACACAGTATCATAAATTTAAACCATGAACATCATAATAAAAATTTTATGGAATTATTTAGATGGTATGGAATTTAACTTTGTTTCAATATTTTATGGAATAAGAGGAATTAACATTATGTGAGATTGAAAATGTTATGAATTGAAAAATGAACTCAATCTTTACCAAATAAGAGAAATTAGATCTCATTGGAATCTTACTTCACGAAATTTGAAAATGAATTAGGTCAGTTTTCATAATTATATTTTGTTTATTGTTGTGATGAATTAATTTGTTATGGAAAACTTTTTAAAGCCGCACAATAAAGAGAATTACTATGAATTTATTTATGGCCAAATACATCAATTGCTTTATTAAGTTGGCAAAAAAAAAGGTCACATGTCACCCTAACCTTTCAACTTGGACACATAACTCCTCCCAAGTTGGTAAAATTGGACACATAACTCCCCTGAATTGACAAAATTGGACACATAACTCCCTCAAGTTGGTAAAAATGGATACATGACTCTCCCAAGTTGGCAAAAGTAGACACATAACTTCTTCCAATAAAATAGTGCCACGTCAGATTAGGGAGTTAGTTGTACCTTTTTGCCAACTTGGGGGAGTCATGTGTCCAACCTTAAACTTTGAGGTGGCAACTGAGTTTTTTTACCAACTTGTGGGGAGCAATTGATGCGTTTGGTCATTATTATATGGTTCTTTTCCGTGATCATTCTCAAATATATCATACAACAATTCATTTATATTACTAAACAAGAAATCTCATACAATCAATAGTCCATCAAAACAAAAAAACACAATAAAAATATACGATTAGAATGTATTGCAGGGAAACAAACAAAAGCACAATAGCAAAATACCATTAGGATACAGGATAACAACAAAAGTAGCATAAAGCCATATATACCTGTAAGTAGAAAGCTCGAACTATTTGCTGCAACACAATTGAGGTCCTTTTGAAGGGACTTACCCTTACCCAAAACTCCAACCTTAATGTTAAAAAAAAGTCATCATTGTACAAAAAATCTCCATAAATGCACTAAAGCAACTAACAAGTGAAGGAAACATAAAAGCATCAAATAGAACGATAGAAATTGCTACTAGCAATTAAGGAAATAGGCTTCATTCAAAGATGATTTGATCGAATTGATTGTATCAATCTTGGTTTCATAATCTAAAAAAGGGTATTCTTTTGGTTCAAATGACCCTAGTTCCATAGGGCGAATACCTTATATTACGTGAGAACAACAACATACACCCTTCAAAATGACATGATATTTAATCCAAGTCAAAATCATCAAAATTTTCATATATGATGAATTAGTAACGAATATATCCCTCTATACAAAATGAAACCTTGTGATTTTAGTTGAAAGAAAAATGTTGATGCAAAAAAATATTTTGCTTAACAATATCAACAACTCAATTCGTCTAATTTTGTTAAACCAAACTAATAATCACTGACAATATTAATATTAAAATAAGAAGTCATTACCTGAAGCTTAAGAACACTGGTCTTCATAACAGACAAGGGAGAAACAAGGCATTGGAGTGGGCGTAAGAGACAACAAATAGCTTCTCGAAGAATATAGGGAAGAATAAGACGAGTAATAGTCCTACAAAGGAGAAGGATAACAATAACTGTAAAAATGAAATGAAGAAGAACGGAAAAGGCTTTAAGAGTGAAAGTTGTCAAGTAATGCACAATGGTAGTATTTGATATTATTCTTAACAAAAGTAGGATTAAACGCCCAGAACATCACTGCCATAACCATAATTATTAGGGCACGTTTGGTTCGTGGAATAGCTATTCCATGGAATAGTAAAAATAATGCATTCAATGGACATAAGATAGTTTTGTACCGATACAGGAGCAAAACAAGCAAAATGGAAAAAATTGGGCAAAATTAGTCATGCTGGTCACATGACACCCACACCTATGTTGTTGAAACCGGACCGGACCGACCGGTTTTACCACGAACCGGCCATGAGTCCAGTCGAATCAACAAAAACTACCGGTTTCTTGAAAAACCAGGCTAAACCGGTTTGATCCGTAAAAAACCGGTTCATGCCGGGTTGACACTAAAACTTATCAAGCATGGAGTTTCATAAGCTTTGGTTAGATAATAAAGATCTATTTCTTGAAAGTTTGTGTGAAAGAAATGAGTAAGAACTCAAGATTTGATGAACAAAATCCAGAAACAAAAATTTTAATTTGAAGAAAATTGAATGGAAAAAGAATAGAAAGAATGAGCATAATTCAAAATAACCAGATTTGAATATATGAAATGGAGAAGATGAAAGGAAAACTTTTTAAAAGGAAAGGAAAGCTTGAGAATAAATGAGAAGAAGGAAGCAAAATTGAAGCAGAGAAGTCCAAGATTTCTGTTCGTTGATATGGGAAAAGTAAAGAGAGTCAATGTGCT
Source organism: Euphorbia celastroides (assembly GCA_948291685.1). NCBI lineage: Eukaryota > Viridiplantae > Streptophyta > Magnoliopsida > Malpighiales > Euphorbiaceae > Euphorbia > Euphorbia celastroides. The sequence goes on from CAOJBJ010837579.1 coordinate 9,835, forward strand.
AGTGATGCAACTAGCTTTCATTTCCAAGAAAAGCAATGAATTATTAAATATTTTTTTGAAAAATAGTGTTTTGAATTATGGCAGCTTCTTTTTCCAAGAAGTAGGGGGAATATAAATTTTTATGGTCATTTCATATCATGTTTATGTTTTTCGTTCTTATGTTTTGAATTTAAGTTTTATTTTTTTAACATTATTTATTGTATAATATTACTCCCTCCATTTCTTAGTACTAGTCATTTTAGTTGTGTGCACATTAATTTAGGAACAATTAATTATAGATGTAAAGTACCAAATTAGCCTTGTATTTTCACTAGAATTAAGGAGCAATTGTCAACAAAAAAAGTTATTGCTTGGAGTAAATGAGGGCAAAATAGGAATAAATGGAAAAGAATATTTAGAAAAGAGGAAAATGACAAGTAAAAAGAAAAAAAAAATTGTTAGAATGACTAGTATTAAGAAATGGAGAGAGTACTAGTTAGAAAATTACATACCGGTAAAACCACTAATAAACCGGTGATATCAGTAATACCGCGTACCACTAACTCCATTGGTATAAAATCCGGTACTGTTTCGATAACATTGGTTCTAAACTTTTAAGGATATGAACTAAAATTTATTGTAAGTAATTAAGTGGTGGTTGAAGTCTTAGTCTAGTGATTAAGATGGAGCTTGTGGATTCTAGAAATCCCGGGTTCGACCCATATCCAGGGTGGAGTGGTGATTTTCCTTTATACTTAATGTAAACCCATATGAAGCAAATTTAAAAAAAAATGAAGTGAAACTTATTAAATAACTATTGAACTGAATGGAAAATAATATAAGTTTGAATACAACCTAATTAACGTAAACTCAATTGCACTAACTTAAGAACAATAATTAAATGTCCATCACTCATCAAATAGCGGAGACAAAGTAAAATTCACTTTAAAAAAAAACAAAGTAGGCATTATGTCAAGGGGTTGGAGTTTGTGTTTATGGGATGATAACCAGGTAACGCCTATAGTTGCAGATCAAATTAGTTTAACTTTGAAATATTGTAGCTAACTCTTTCGAGCAGGTGACAAAATTTCTGCACCCCTTCTACTCGAACAGCACTAAACAATTGAGCATGAGAAAACTTGATAACCATATTCACCTACAAGTATGAGCATGATATCCTTGGGGCGACTTCTACAACTCCACAAGCATTAATAGAAGGCAATCGTTGCTGCTCAACAACACTGTATTCATTTCCACCACCCGAGTCTCTAATCCTCCTCGCCTGGTTTTCCAAGAAAAAATTCTCAGTTTGTCTTCAACCAAATTGTCTAGCATTC
>CAOJBJ010838188.1:0-11091 GCA_948291685.1 Euphorbia celastroides
AAAAGAAAAAGTCAAAGAAGAAGACCTGGACACAATATTATTTCAGAAGAAGAAGACTGGAGATCTGGGCTTGTCAACTGATCCCAGACAAAGCACCATATGAAGGAGAAGTCACAAGCAAATCTCAAGAAGCAAATCTCAAGATGCAATTAGTGATCCTCTACAAACTATAAAGAGGAAAAGAAGCATTACGAAACAAAGCTGCTTGATAAAGAAAAGCAGAAGAACTATCGAACCAAGAACCAAGGCTCAAGAAGAAGAAATATATAAACTGTTAATATAATATCATAAATTATCTCTTCTAAACTTCTTCTAATCATTTCCTTACTATTATACTCCGTAATTTGTAATAAGAACTTCATTGATGTTAACATACCGTTGACAACAGAATTATAATAGTGGAATCCGGAATACTCATCACAATCTGTTTCAATCAAAGATGAAGTACTTAGGCTTAGATCATGGGGGAGTAGATATGCCTAAAATTGTGGGGGGTATATTATTGTTGCTATATGTTTGAATCTTTTCCTTAGGATCTTGCTTACATCCAATAGAGGAACTCAATGAAAATGACACAAGATAAAGATCCAATCTACTTGGAAGAAGGTCTTAAAGATAAGCAACTTCTGAGAGGTCAATGTGCAAAATCATAGTCTGGATTGGGAAGTTCTGGAATTCAGCAAAGAAAGAAAAGATCTGGTCATCCATGTGGACAAAAGTGGTTCCGGCGACAAAGGATAAAAACAAATCCAAAATACCAAGTATAACGGAAAAAGTATTACAACGGTCTTCAAGGTGCATTAAATGCTAGTCTCACCAACTGTCAAAGTGTCAGAGAAGCACTAAAGACAAAAGCAGCATGATGACAGTGACATAAAGTCATCCAATAGCCATTAACAAAGCGCGTGGAACACACAGCAAATCAAAGGCTACAAGGAAGAACTGCAGAACATCGAAAATGTTTGCAATCCTATATTATTTAATTGGTGAACACTTTCCAACGGACATAAAATTGAGACTAACCACTCAGTCTACGGTTCGGATGCACCAATGATAAAGCTTCTTCAACGGTCAAGATTGATCCTTCTCCAACGGTCTCCAACGACAACAAAACTCAGACTAACCTATAAATAGAAGACAAGGAGAACTGAAGAAGTAGTTGGTTGATTCATCAAAGAATCATCAGCTAGGCTGATCCTTCTGCTAATCAAGATCAACCAAAAAGTTTTAGGATTTAGCAAATATTTGAGAGAACACTAAAATTTAATCAATCTGTTGAAGAAAAATCATTGTAAAAAGATAAAGTGTAAAAGTTCTTCAATCAGGGTGATTGAGAGAATTGGGACTTAACTCTAGGATCTGGTGAGAGATCTGCGAGTGGTATATCCCTTAAGGAAAAGGACTCAGTTGGTCTTGAGGATAAAGATGAATGGTATATCCTACTTCCGGATGGTACAGCCTCTGGTAAAAGAACTCAGTTGAACTTGGAGAGAAAGTTCAATGGTATATCATAGGAGAGAAAGTTCAATGCCCGTAAAGGAACAGATTAGTGGATTAAGCCCAGCAGGAGTTCTAGGGATTGGAGTAGGCGTAGGTCGAACCAGGATAAAAATTGATCTTGCAATTTAAATTTTCAATGTTCATCTTCATCCTCAGCATTCAGAACCTATCAGATTCCGGACCCGAAAGAAAATTCCTATTAGCAAGTCAACTTCCGCGAAAAACGGTCATTCACCCCCCTCTGACCCATATTGTCAGTTCTCATGGGACCAACAACTTTTATATGTATCTGGTACGTTTATCTTTTAGAGAACTTCTCGCCCAACATAGTCCACACCTTCTCCGAGCTCCGAACCTTGATACCACTGTTAGGACCGCTCTGTGCCGCACCCGAACTCCATATTAGTATCATGTTGTTGCTTTGGGCCTAAGCCCTCGTAGATTTGTTTTTGAACTTCTTCCAAAAGGCTTCATACTAATGGAGTGGAGGTGCACAATTATATATTGCTTAAGTTCTCCAAATTTTTTAACATGGAATTTGTTTACTCCCAACATAAACCAAAGAAAAAGATAGAAGAGGCATGTGTATGAGGATGTATACCAGTTATAAATACTTTTTTACCATGCATGAACTCATTTCTCCATGATTCAAAGGAAAAAAAAAATAAGAAAGAAGAAAAGAATGATCACAATAAAAAGATGAAGAAGGAAAAGAACAACAAAAAGAAATATATAAACATAAAAGAAGCAAAAAGAAACAAACTAAAGAAAAAAATAATTAAAAGAAGTGTAATAAACTCACAGAAAATAAAGCAAATGTATTGCTTATAATAGCGAATTAAACTTCGGAATACCAAAATGCCAAATTATCTCAATGCAAATCTGACTTAATGGCGCTATAATTCTCTTGGTAAATGCAATTCAAGCCCAGCATGTATTGCTAATAGGAATAACTTCAAAAACCACTCTTAAAGTTTCGATGTTTTTCAACATTTTTAAGGTTTCAAATCGTCATCAAAAAAGAATTTTCACTTAACACCTTAGCAAATAAATAAACTAACGTGGCAGGAGCAATTTTGTCAAAACCTAATTTTTAACCTATTTAACTAAAACTCACTTAACCTTACTCATTTACTAACTATCTAAACTCATATACATAACCCTAACCCGAATCCCCTTAACCCAAGTTGTTGTCGCCGGATCGGTCGCCAAAAATCGTGAATCCGGTGAAAACCTCAAACTGACAGCGAACTCCGTCAAAATTCCAATCCGATGTCGAATATTCCAAATCTCGCTGCCATTCTCAGTCGAAATCCCTCCCCCGCTGTCGTTCTCAGGCAAAAATCTTGATTCCGATCTCTTCTCTAGGACTCCGGCGATTCATACACTTATTCAAAACCGCCCGAAAATAGATTTGACTTGAGTTTCCGGCGAGATAGGAAGAGAGAAGATTAAACCACCGGAGAAATGAGCCGGTGAAAACATCATATCTGAGGAGATGAAAACAGACTGGAAAAAAATTGAGCCGGAGAAAACTTCAGATCTGAGAAGAAATCGAGCCAGAGAAAACATCACATCTGAGGAGATATCGAGCCAAAGAATCGGGGATGGGAGAAAATGCGTTTTCGTTGACCAAGTCTCCTTGATTCTCACCGGAAAATCGAAGTCAGATCGGGCGATGATGAGAGCACGTTGTTCGACGACGAGGTTGGTTTTCTAGCAGTGAGATTTGGACGGAATCGTCGTTGGATTGGAGTTTGCCAGAGTTCACCGTCGATTTGATATTTTCCTCTAATTCTTGATTTTCCGGCAGGGGCTCTGACAACAACAACTTAGGTTAAGGAGATTAGGGTTAGGATTAGGTATTTGGGTTATTGTGTAAATGGGTAGGGTTAAGTGAGTTTTAATAAAATGGATTATAAAACTAGGCTTTGACAAACTTGTCTTTGCCAAGTCAGCTTTTTTCAACGGTATTAAATGAAAATCTTTATTTTGATAACGGTTTGAAATCTCAAGCGTGTTTTTTGAAACAAAAAAACTTTAAAGATATTTTTTAGAAACGTCGAAATCTCAAAAGATATTTTTGAAGTTATCCTTTGCTAATATTCTTTACCTTTGGACATGAACTGTTGTACATTGGGTATATTGGATTGGATTTAATTTAAATTTAATTGAACTTTTAATTAAAAATTTCAATTCAAACCTAGTTGAACTTATTTTTTCAAACTTTTTCCAAGTTCGAAAAGTTATTTTCAAGTTTAGCTCAAAACTCAAATAGAATTTCTTTTAAATTTTTAAAAAGTAAATAAAAGAAAAAAAAACTTTTATGTACATTTCTGGGGACGAATTCCCCAAACTCCAAACATGAAAGTTTATAAAAATTACCATCAAAGAGAAGTGTATAAATTAGTTTTTAGAATAGGATTAGGACTAAACCAATAATTATTTGCGCATAACCAGTAGTGGTAGCATCTTCTTTTTGTTAATTCTGAATAAGAAATGATACAAATTGTTAGAATCTAGCAATTTATGAAATGTCATATTATAGGAAAAAAATTAAAGTTTGATGCAATTTTTGAATTTATATAATTGCATTTATCAACTAGGAAAATTCGTTCCTCAATAAAAACAAAAACAAACTTTATCAAAATGTAAACTAAATTTAAATATAACATATAAACATATAAAATTAATCAATTTGTTATGTTTTCGGCAGATTTTGACCTACTTTCCAGGAAAATGTGTAAAAACTCCATTCATTGTGTAGTCTCAGGCCAGGCTATACGAAAACTCTGTCTTGCGAATAGGTTTCGACCTCATAAAACCGAATGTTAATTTTTTTATGTTGTGTAGAAACAAATTAGAAAAAAAAAATCAACTATCTTATATTTCATTAAGTTTTGTTAAATGTTATTTTTTCTTAATCATTTAGTTATATTTTCATTTTTATTTTCTCTTTCCTTTCTATTTACTCATTTCTCTTTCCTATTTATCTAACAATTTCATTTTTTTTTCCTATTTATCTAACAATTGTTAGGATTAAATTGGGAGAGAGAATTGACGATAGGGTGGTCGGATTTTCTTAAGTCCTAACAAATTTATAGATGCTAAATCATATTGGAATGTGTCTGAGACTCTGAGTAGGTTATTTTTACATTAATAATGTGTTTTTTGCTGGAAACCGATTTAAAAGGTAATAAAAAATTATATGGATAATTATTGTTAATTTAGATAAAATTTGATTTACTATATAGATATAATTCAATTGGTACACATTCCAATGTGGATGTGACAACAGTGACGGAGCCAGCCCGGGTTTTCCGGGGGGAGGGGGGTACAAAATTTGAAGGCTTGGTAAGAAGTCCATCCAAATTGAAGAAAAAAGGCAAAAAATGAAAATTAAGGGGACCAAATTTGAAAGGATTGGTAAAAAGTCCATCAAAATTGAGGAAAAAAATGCAAATTAGAGGACCAAATATGAAAAGATTGGTTAAAAAAAGCCCATCCAAATTGAGAACAAAAGCAAAAAATATGCAACTTTGGGGGTTTGATCCCTGAATCTCTCAACAAAAACATCCCTTCCCAACCAACTCTTCTACATAATTTTCTCGATTAAACATCACACATAATATCTATTAAACTGATATGGACTGCCCTAGTTCCGTCCATGACAAGTTTTATGTTCAAAAGTCAACCCCTTTAAAAATTTCTTAATTATTAAAAAAAAGATAACATTTAATTTAGATAAAATTTCAAATTATATTTGTTAATTGATAGAATTATTATGATTTTGATTATCTTGTGACCCTATAAATAATCATAATTTCTCATTAATAAAATGTGTTCAAATTTAATGCTTTTGAAATTGATGATATATTTTCTCCTAAAAATATCTAACAAGTAATATCACAGTTTTAATGATTTTGCATGACTTGTGAGGATGGGTCGCCGAAAGGTTAGTGAGGAGTGTATCGAGTAGTTGAATGATGAGATTCACATATCCAAATCTGGAGAGAAGTGCCCCAACAATAAAGATTAAAGAGTTGATGAGAAAGGACATCAATTTATACATTTAGATTAGGTTTCTTAATTATGAAAAAAAAAAAGAAGATTTGGATTAGCTAGAATTTAAATTTTTATCTATTAATCAATAGGATTGTTATTATTTTGATTCTCTTGTAAGCCAAGATTACTACTACACTTCATATATTTTATCTACAAAAAAAATTCAACGGTTTGTTACCTCCTTTTTATATTAAGGCAATTCATAGTCATGGCAATTGAAGAATTATACTCTTCATAAAAGCATAAGTGTTGATGCCTGAATCTAGAAGATCAGTTTACTAAAATAGAATCCGCAGTTCAAATTCATAGAATATAGAGCATTAACCTTCAACTAGTCCTAGAACAAGGACTACACCAACATCTAAAAACACAACAGGAAGGAAGGACTAACCGGGTATTAAATCCTCCATTTCTACACTAAGAATGGCTAAAGCTAGTAGCAACCGGTACGACAATCAAAAGAACAATCAACAGCAACAGTATTATCCCAATTACCATCCACTTCCTGCTACTTCTCTGATAATCCTTAGCACTTTTCAGCTCTTTTGACCCGTCCTTCACATAATGGCCCGCATTCAGCACATGGTGCTCAATATCATCCAACTGCTCCCCTTGAGCCTCCACCATGACCGCCATATCCAAAAACACTTTATGAAGCTCCAACAAGCTCTTCTCTATCTCTTTTGCTGCATCATGCCTGTCCTGTATTTCCTCCACTGTCTCCAACACTTTCCCTCTCCCGTGTTCTTGGATTGCATTCCTCAAAAACCCCTCGCCTCCCGAGTTTTCTGATATGATCTTTTCTATGATTTCCTCATCTGGGTACTCTCCAGTGACTGTGAAGTATCGCCTCCCGACGGTTTCTTTGTACTCCGTCATGGTTTTCTGCCTTAGTGCCTGGAACTCCATCATGAGCTCCTTCAGCTTCTTTCGTAACCCGTTGGTGACTGCGATTCGGGTTCTGTAAATTGGGGTTCCTTGTTTGAAATCAGAGGTTCCTTGTTTGAAATCAGAGAGGCGGCGATTGGCTTCGTTGGCTCGGTCCATCTCTTCGAGCTGGGATTTGATGGTCCTGGCCTTCTTTAGGACTGTGACAATGTCTGCATTGATCTTGGTGCGGAGTGCTTTTAGGGCCTCGGGTTGGTGGAGAGATTTGCTCTGTTCATTGGAATCTTGGAGGCTAAGTAGGATCTCTCGGATTGAAGCCATTTCCTTTTTGACATTCTCGGCTTCTTCAAGGAATAAACCGAGGTTTCGGTCCATGGTGTTGGATGCATTTGCCATCTCTATGTCAGGGTGAGGACCTGCTTCGAGGTCTTTCATGGCTTCCTTCTTCAGATCCACATAGCTGATAAACGATTTGGTCATTAAGTCATTCATCTTCGTTACTAGCTCTGAAGTCGAGTATCAGATCTGAAAAATAACAAGAAAATCTGAATTTAACTATCCATACACAAAATCTGGAAAAAAACAGCAACAAGAAAACCAGAATTGACTTCAAACCCTAATAACCCCAAATTCTAGTTCAGCTTTTACATAAGCTATCAACAGCAGTATCAATTCAGAAAACATCAACGAGAAACCTAGAATTGACTTTAAATCATAGAAACCCAAATTAATGCTGCATTTACAAAAGCTATCAGTAGCAGTATCAAATCTGAAAAACAGAAACGACCAAACCAGAACTGACTTCAAACCCCAAACTCTCCTAAACAATGCTCCTCCATTTTTCAGAATAATAGTTTAATTCCACTGAGAAACGTCAAATTGAAACCATATATGGATATGTAGCACAAATTCTGTTGCCCGTATATTCATTATCAGTTTATGCGTTAGATGGGACATAGATGTCTACTATATGATTCGCATAAAAATTAAGAAACAGTCACAGAAAACTAGGATGAAGTTGGAATCTTACCTTATACGAAACAGTGAGAGAACAGCGGAGCAGCTAACCCAAGCGATCAGAAATGGAAGGTGGAAGCTGAATTTTGAAGTATATATGGTAATGCGAGAGTTAATCTAAGATTACGAAGATCTGGGCGTTTGAGTTTCTGATATGGAAATACAATTTATAACTCATGAACTGGATTTTATTGCGATTTCAAATCTGATTTATAAAAGGAAAGAAGAAAATACGATCTGTGGGAATGTAGCCGTTGCAAGCTCCCAACGGCTATATTGTTGTTCATTTCCGTTTTCTTCTTTATTTATTACTCATTACTTTGGGCCTCTGGTTTGAATCATTGGGCCATCATAAATAACATCCATAATTTCAAAAGGTGTAAAACCTGGCACGCCTTTATTTTTATAACTTTCATTTATGTAGTTAGGACAAATATAAAATATCATATAAAAAATGTTGGAATTTTATGGGTGATATAAAATTATTGCAACATACAAAAAGGAATATAATTATTTAACTGTGATATATTCGTATATAAAGCTTGGAGTATTTTTTTTTAAATAAAATAAGACACATAAAGAGTATTTCATATCCCAATCCATATATATAAAAAAGCTATTTCTTTTGTTATTTGATTTCATGATTGAGCTATTATATCCCGTTATATATAAATACTATAATAGTATTTAGTTTAATTCTATTTTGATTTCATTATATTTTTATCGTTAAAATAAGATCCATGATGATATACTTTTGACGAATTTTTTTTTACATTTTTTCAAATTGTTGTACTATTTTTGAAAATGTATATTACTTTTACACTGTCTGGGTAAAATTATTATCCCGATTTCAAAAAAAGGTATCAGTCTTATACCTTTTCCAAAAAGAAAGGTATATTACTTTTACATTGTCTGGGTAAAATTATATCCCGATTTCGAAAAAGGTATAAGACTTATACCGATTTGAAAAAAGATATATTACTTTTATATTGACTAGGTAAAATTATTATTACGATTTCGAAAAAGCTATAAGACTTATACCAATATTAAAAAAGATATAAGTCTTATACCAATTTCAAAAAAACGTATAAGACTTTTATAATAATATTATAAAAATCATATACTAATTTAAAAAAATTATTAAATAAAAAAACAATAAAAAATAATTAAAAAACAATTAAATTTATTAAATAATAACATTTAAATTAAATAAATATCCTCTTAATCTCTTTCTCTCTTCTCCCTCTTCTTTTTCTCTCTCCTCCCAATCTCTTTTCTTTATTTTCTAGCTGCCGATGTCGTTTAACCCGCCGCCGCCATCCGATCCTCCACTGTCCGTCCGCCACGGTTCAGGCCAGGGTCGCTGGTCAGATCTCAATTCAGCCACCATCCTCCATTTCCACCATTTCACCCGTCGTTCACCGCCGTTGCCACGGAATAGCCTAGATCAATGAAACGCTGACCCCGAAATCACCTGGAAACGCAGCCACCGTGTCTTGAATCGACCGTCGTGTCTTGAATCGTCACATCTCGCCGTTTTTGAAGACGCCATCGGAGCCCGCCATCGTCGTTTGGATCTCTAGATCTCGCGCCGGCTCGCCGTTTCTCGCCGCGAACCGCCCCCCAAAACGACCTAGAAACATCGATGCCAAAAATGCCGAGATCTGGTCGTTTCTCGCCGCCATCGTCGCCGTCCAGATCTACTCCGTCCTCCCGCCATCGTTCTATAATCTGGCATCGCCGTTATCCACCGGATCTCAGACTCGTTGTCCGGCCACCACTTGTCTTCCTGCTACCGCTCGTCGTCTCGCTGTCGTTCATCATCTCATCACCGCTGATCGTCTCGCTGCCGGAGCTCACCATACTGCTGGATCCGAAAAGTCATAAAGTTGTAAATTGTAATCTTCAGTCAGTATGCGCTAAATTGTTGGGTGTAGAACCCGTAATAATGAGAATTGCCCAAAAACACCTAATGACCCCATCAACTTGACAAAAAGGCACCCCTCAACCCCCTTAACCGTACTCTACCACTCTCACCATGAAGAGTGTATTACACTCTCCACCAAATATGAAAGTTTTAAAAATTTCACCACTTGTGATATGACATGTGGCGTTTTAATTAAAACAATAAAAAACATATGTTTCCAACAATCATTCCATGTGTAGTGAAACAACACAACCCTCTCCTTTGCCGAAAAGGCACCCCGCCGCCGCTTTCGCTTCTCCTACGGCGAACACGCCATGTGAAATCGATTACCCATTCCTTTCTCTGGAAAACGCCCCCAGCCCCAACGATTACTGCTCCACTCAGGTGACGATTACAGCCTATTGTGTCAATGTGTGTTAAGTGTCAATAAAGCTAAAAATTAAACATAATTTTTGAGGGGATAATTGTGGAAATTTTTGCTAGCTCTGTAAATGAAAAGAGAAGCACATGGCACGACAATTGCCTCCTTTTTCTTCTTCCGAATGAATCTCCCTATTTCTCTTCCCCGATGGGGGTTTCCCTTGTTCATTGAATTCCGTTGAAAATGGAAAGATCCAAACATTTCTTAAAAATTCTACTCTTTCTCTATTCTTTCGCATGTCTTCTCGGAGCTAATTTAATTACCGATATCTTCCGGACTTCATCTTTCTCCGTCTCTAATTGGGCTCTGCAGAAAAGTGGAATTGTCCTATTTCCCAATTTCACTGCCATTAATGATCACAAGGTTTGATATCTCTAATTTGCCTCTAGTTGTTTATTGACCTAGAAATTCTATAGAAATAGAGAAATTGGATGATTTTGTTGACTAATAGGAATAATTTGAAATTAAACCAAGAAAAATTCAATGAAGTTGAAAAGAGGGGTTGCGCGAATTAAGGCAATCAAACGTGAGTTTTTTTTTTTCAAATTGGGTAGTTGATGACTTGTTGATTTATTCAACAAATCATAGCTTATAAATCCAGTGAAGTGTGAGGCAAAAGGGATATGATCCTGTAATCAGTTAACAAACGCAGGTGTTAATTGTGAGAGTACTTTTTTTGAGAGTTAGAGAGAGTTAAGATCGGTAGACCGTTATTCTATCGTGTGAATTTTCTCTAGATGTACTTGGGTCATCGGTTTGAGTGTAAACACTTGAGTGGTTTTGTAATCTCCATTTATTCTTAGTGGAATTTCTTTGATCGTCAGTGTGGACATAGGCAGTGTTGGTCGAACCACGTTAAATCCTTGTGTTCATTTATTGTTATTTTCTTACCCGTTTTTATTCTCCATTTGCCTTATTAAATTATTCCGAGTGAGTGACAACCGTTGAGCTGATATTAATTGTCCGTCGATCCCAACAAGTGGTATCAGAGTTGCGGTATCGAATTTCTGTCTGTGGATATATTTCGAAAATAAATATACCACGTTTACCAGGAATCTGTTGGTGTGATCCATTTCTGGTGTTTCGGTGCAGTTTTTGCTCTTTTGTCACTGGTGTTTTATTGGAATATTTAATTGATAATCAGCATGTCGAGTGGTTAGTCGGCGATGCAATTTGAAATGGAGTTCAATGGCAAAAATGATTTTAATTTATGGCGAATTAAAATGAAGGCGTTGCTGGTTCAACAAGGATTATCAAAGGCTCTTGAAGGAGC
>CAOJBJ010838315.1:0-10154 GCA_948291685.1 Euphorbia celastroides
GTTGTCCCTCTAGTGAAAGTTGCTGGCTTCAAAGCTGTGTTTCATCAGCATTTGGACCCGAACAAGATTAAGTCTATTCATACAGAAGAGATGTTTCGGTTTTCTCATTTTGTTCCTTCGGCCTTGCTTACAGGCCAGGAAGGTGCAAATGCTCCAAAAGGTTGTAGGGAGCTGGATCCAGCTGCTACTCCATTGGATCTACTTCAAGTAATAGATGATGTTAAGGATGAAGATATTGTAAAGGATGATGAAGAGTCAAAGGAAGAGAAGAGATAGAAGAAGATGGTCAAAAGCCTGAAAATGGTAAAAGGGAAAATTTTAAGGTTGTAAAGTAGAAATTGTAGATTAAAACACAGGATAATAGTGAAATATGCAATGGAGGAAGTGGTTGATGTTGCTACATCCGATTCTTGGGTCAACCACTGGTAATTTACTCTCTTTTTGCATTACTCTCGGAATATTAAATTATTGATCTGATGTATTTGTAAATTAAATGTTAAAACTCGGTCAAAGTATTCTTGGAATCAACAAATCAAGCAATAATAAAATTTGGATTTTCGTTGGAGCATGTTATGCATGTTATGTACTAAGCTATTAATTACCTAGACCTCTTTTTACTATCTTTGTTTTCCCCTATGTAAGATGTGACTGTATAGTCTCTCAGAATATTTCCTCGCCTATATTTATTCTCTTCTTTTCTCTCCTTCTCCTCTATCTTCTCTTGCAATACTTTGTTATCATTATGCTGATAATTTTTTGTTTTGTAACGCATAAGCAGAGCAAAATGGCGGAAGCATCATCTCAGTAAATAGCAATAGAGACGTTGAAAACGTTGACTGTGCTGTATCCCTTCCTCACTAACCAGTAGCCCCTGTGATAATACATTGAAGACCTCAGGTTTTTAATGTTTTTTTTCTTTTAAAAAATTGATGTAATATTTCTCTGTTTTCTCACAGAATTGGTCTCTTCCAGTGACTCATCACACACATATTCGTTAATATAGAAAATGCTCCTTTAAAGTTTTCAGATATTGTGTTCTTAATAAACAGCTGCGCCTTAAAATTGTATAGCAAAGTTGACGCTGAACAGCATTTGGGCAAGCTTGAATTGAACTCTATATAACAGAATTTGGGATGTGATTGAGATTTTATTATTCAAGCACGTTCAGGTAATAATACCCGAACCCAGTTCAATCATTTTGAACTTCCAATGCTTTGATTGCTCTATTCATTTGGATTATGTAGATTTCCAAAAAGGGGAATCACATAAATACTAATTGCCAAACACTTCAGCCCATATTTTAAACTACTGATTTCTATTCACTAGCTTATAAGTCAAAATTAGCTTATGATCATCTTATAAGCTATAAGTAAAAAGGGACAAGCTATGAGAAATACCCCCTAATGTTTATTGACAAATACCCGTTTCTCCATGGCAACGAATTACTCTACTTGGCATAACTCATTGGTTGTTTATTTTGGCCATCGTATCCTCTACTAGAAAAGAGGCTCGTTGATTCTCATTAATTACCCTGCTCCGGCAGATCCAAGTTTTCCAGTTAGTGCCCAATTTGAGATGCAAATATCTAGTTGGTTTCTTTTATGTATATAGTAATAATATTAACTGTCTCTATTTTCATATTCAACACTAATCAATAGACCCCAATAGACCCTCAATAAGACTTCAGAAAATCCAAAATTAAAAAAATATAGCTAGAAAATGCTCCTTTAAAGTTTTGGGATATTATGTGTTTGATAAGCAGTTGTCTGAAATTGTATAGCAAAGTTGATGCATTATTTGGTATACTTGGACCGGATTCATGCTTCTGGTTGAATGTGCATGCCTGAACTCTATCTTGCTAATTTTTGCTAACAAATTCCCAAATTTATACATTCCTTTCATCTCTCCTGCAGCTTATGGAGTAAATTAGGATTAATAGTAGATCCGCTCTGTCTAATTTCAACCTAATTTAAATTTAAGATTTGAACCAGCCTAGATGATCTTTTAGTAACTTCCTAATTCCGTCAATGTTTTCGTTTTTTTGTTTTTCCACTTGTGTATTCCTTTGACACGTAATATGGCCTGGGTAACTACGCATCAATTCTCATTATTTACCTTTCTCAGGCAGTCCCAAATTCTCGAGTTAGGGACCTGTTTGAGATGCAAAAACCCGGTTGGTTCTTTTTTGTTTGTGTCAATAGTACTTATCCCTTACTTCTCATAATAAGAGTATTTTGTATCGATGTCTATATATACAACATCTATTTGTCCTTTAATACAATACATCATCTCTATTTGTATATGCAGTAATTTGGTTTTGGTTTGCAGCATTTTGGAGAATCGTAACAGAGTGGTAGCATGCAAAAACAATTTCAAACTTCTTGGTTCTATAATAGTGTCTGGGGAAAGGAACTTTCATTAATTCATTGACAGGTATTATTACAACCTCACACTCTAAAAAAGATCTAGTCCTTTTCTTTTCCCACTCCCTCCTCCTTTCCGCCAAAGAAACTTTTCAAGACAATTCATCGTCAGTCTTCTTTTTCGCCATCGTCCTCTCCGCTTCCAAACCAACACCGTTTTTTCCCTTTCTTGCTGCTGCCAATTTTCCTTTCTCTGGCGTCTTGGTCTTAAGAATTCCAATTCCTCACTTATTACAGTGAAAAATCAAATTATGTGCAAAAAGGTTCTCTGAGCTCACATCAGTGCCCCTTCACACCATATAAAAATCAAATTCAGTGAACTGAAGTTAGTTGTTTGTCAAAAAAAAAATCGCCATTGTTGTCCACGGCCTCAAGGTCACAGACCCATTAACATAATATACAAATTTGTCATAATTTACTGAACACATTTCTCTCTAGATTAAATCCTCCAATTAATTGGCAATTATTGGAATCGAAGCTGAGAGATTATTTTATTTTTTCCATCACAAATGGACAATCTTATAGCATATTCATTGGAATTCTTAAGAACAGTTCATCGGAGCAAGCTGAGGAGGGTGACAGAGACGGCGAAAGATCATGGCAGAGAAAGGAACAATAAGGGAGGGGAAACACAGTGGTGGTTTGGAATCGGAGAGGACGACGGCGAAAAGAAAACCGGCGATGGTTTCGTCTTGAAAAGTTTCTTTGGTGGTATTTGGAAAGGAAGAGGGAGTGAGAGAAGAAAATGACTGGGTTTTAATAATACACGTGTCAATTGATTAATGCAAGTTCCTTTTTACAACGTTGAGAAACCGTTTCTCCGAATAAAAACCCATCTATGTGACCTTAGCATGTGAAATCCAATAACAACTTGCCAGCTGAGCATTAGTTGCATGCATGCTACATAAACCAGAGCATTAAATGTTCTGCCACCCAGTTGCAGTATTTAATGTGCATGGTCTTGCAAAGCAACCATTCACTAAATTCTGACAACGTAGAGTCACAGTTGGTGCAAGAATGATGATCGAGGAGACAATTCCATAATTTCCAACAAGTCGGGGGCTTATCATACACTCTTCAAGAGGAATAAAAATAGCATAACGTTCCACACGTTTAAATACAAAATTTTCATTTTTATCCTTGATAGCTTGAAACTAATGTTTACTTTCTATTTTATTAAAAAACTAGCTTTAGCATGAGCAGCTTTACTACAGTTCTGGGATCAAACCTTTTATAGCTAACATTATTATTTTAGGTTTTCAATGACTTGGAAAAGCTTGGAATTCACGCTAATATCACTTACCATTATTGTTAGGTGAAATACAAAGCCAAGAAAAAGCAATATATTGTTAATAAACAAATCATTAAATGGCTAGTACACTTTCTTTCTTTGTTTTATCG
This sequence comes from Euphorbia celastroides, assembly GCA_948291685.1. Taxonomy (NCBI): domain Eukaryota; kingdom Viridiplantae; phylum Streptophyta; class Magnoliopsida; order Malpighiales; family Euphorbiaceae; genus Euphorbia; species Euphorbia celastroides. Next base: position 3,825 of record CAOJBJ010838315.1, read on the forward strand.
GTATAAGTTTCAACTCAAAGGACTAATATTTTGAGAGGTTAATCCTAACAATATATAATGCTAACAACTTCCTAAAGTGCCACCAGTTATATTGGTTGTCTATTCCATGACAAGTAGCTTGGATCCCCCAGTGGCCTGCATCATCACACATTTATAAATTTATATACTTAGCACACCAAAAAAGTTAGAAAAATATTTCAACTTCTTATGCTATATAGCATTTTATATGTCCTGTCCAGTAATATATGCTACACATTCTCGACAATGTTTATATTCACACCTTAAGTAAACGCCATTTGACAATAGCAATTATGATCATTTAATTTTTTAATATTTGGATGTATTCACATTGGAATACATTTGTTATGAGCTTAATAATAGTAAAACTATCGTCCATTGTCACAAATGTATCTAGTGAGATTCAAACTTAGTTTTCCTCCACATATCATGCATGCATCACTAGCTAAGATATGACTTACAGTTAACTGATAAAAATATATAAAAAATTGTTATGTAGATAGACTAACCTTGGCTTGAAAACATAAATGAGAATGAAGCTAAATGCAAGACACAAGTTGAGGCCACCAACAACAAGATAAGCAATGCCTATGAAATAATTTTTGCCACCAATCCAAGAGGTAGTAGAGAGAACTAGCTTCTTCTTTCCTCCATATCCATATGAATTGTAGTTGTTTTCTATTTCTACTTGTATTACATCGTTTGCTTCTAAATCTGTTTCTATCCTTCCGTACAATTTTCTGAATGTTGGCAACGCTGCTGTACGCATCCACACCATAAGATCCTCTTGCTTATTTAGCTATATTAATTCAATTTTTCAAAAAAGAAAAAACATATATTACCATTTGAAATGAGATGTTCATGCCCCAAAATATCATATTGAAATTGAATATACGGACTTACAGGTATAGAGGAATTGAGGTGTTTACCGCCTATAAAACCACCGGATTGGAAGTTTTTAGGGAGAACATCGGAGGCGAACTTACGGTCCATATCACTTTTCCAAGCAATATTAGTTTTATCAACTAGCAAGGGTTTATTGTCCATTTTAAAACCATAAGTGTCATTAAATAAACTCCAAGCAACAAGACCACATGGTACTATTGGCTTCCCATTGTTCCTTGCCTCTGGTTCACATGAGCTTACGTCATCCTCATTTTTTTTATTGTTCAACTGCCTGTCGCTTCTACTTCTTACATATCTGAAAATCAGAGAATAATATTACACATTTGAATAGGCATGGTGAGATTCAAAGAATAACAAAATATTATTTGTGACTTACCGCCGATGATTTTGGTAAAAGTTATCAAGCTGATAGTACACAAAAACTGGACTTTTCATGACCTTCGGAACCTATCATTTCCATTCAGCTTAAATTGAAAAAAACTGTCTCACTCTTAACTTCAACAAGAAAAATCAAACAATTCGGCAACCATAATTTTATGGACTCATTGAAAAAGACATTTTCACCATCCATTATTCAATTCACTGGTCGGCTAATTCGGATCAAGTACTATACTGTAGAGAGACATATATGGGTAACTCCCTCAACCCAATTTTCTCTATTCACATCTTTAAGGGATTTTTTGGGGCTGCTTTCCCAAGATGCTTTCTCTTAAAGTTCCATTTTGAAGCTTTTCCTAAAAGCAACAGATTATAGTTTTGAGAAAACTGTTTTAACAGTTCTCAACTTTTTGATATAAATGATCGAAATGCACAGTCAAAATCGAAAAAAATGATGTTATATGAAAAGTTTGTGATACCAATTTTCAAGGAAAACAACTCTAATAACAATGCCAAACAGACCCTAAATATTGAACTTGAGGTCACAAGAAAATATCTGGGAATAACTTCGAAATTGGATATATTTAAGGAAATGTGCTAATATCTACCAATTATAAAAAAACCTTCCAGTGAAACTTTTTGAAATAACATCTCGAAAAAGCAGTTCCAAAATGAGCCAGATCAATAATAGGATAGTGAAAAAGATTTTTTTGCCAAGACAGAACTGAGAAATGGATGTTAGTGAACTAACGGTTAATATTTTTGTACATGTTTTGTTTGATTTGTCATCCCGAATATATTGGATCGGCGCATTCCTATAAATACTTGGAAGGCAGTCTGTATCGTAACTATCAACAATCTCCACCACCTATCACCAACAACATTTCTCGTTTCAATTCCTTAAATTGTTTAAAACAAAAGTAGGTTTGATATTGACGAATAATAATGAACTATTCACACAATAACTTATTTTCCTCAGCTATGTGCATGTACAATAATCATGGTGAAGGTTTCATATTTCATATTAAATAAAAGTCATGAAACGAAAAGAAATAAGGTAAAATAAGATATCATTTTATTAGAAAATAAATTAGAGGAAATTTAAGTTTAAAAATTTTCCGGCAGCTCATGTTCGAACCACAACTCCCTCTAAAAATTAAATTAACTTTTCAAAGGTAACAAGAATTAAGATTAGAATTATATTACACTTTGAGAAGCAAATAATGATGCAACTCCAAGAGGGAGACATAATATACCGACAAGAGTGAACGATGAAATCACCTGTAACACCCAAAACAAAATAGAAACTCAAAAATTCAATTATTAACACAATAAAAATGCACTAATTATTTTTTTTGCTTTCAAATATCTTGTTACAATATAATTGAAATATTTTGCATATATAATAACAAATACCAGTTCAGGCGTAAGAATGGGTTTCCAAGCAGGAAGGTCTTGTTGAGAAAACTTTGAATCTGGACAAAAAGGAATAGAAAAGGATAATTAATGGCCATTAAAAATTATAAATGAAATTAAAGAAAATTAAGAAAAGAAAATGATGAACATTTGGGTTTTGTGGGAATAGATGGATCCTCTCCTCCATCGGAGTCATTGGCTCCTTTCATTTTAATATCAATTACAATTGAATTCTCCTTCGGCATATAATGGAAATATATATCAACAAACAACAATAATTTGTAGATTCAAGTTGAGATTGGGGCAATCTGCATCAATTAAGAGACGACCACCCAGTTTCCATTTGCTTTTTTGTTCTTTTTAACAAACAAAATTTGATTCGTTCTTTCTCTCCTTTACCAAAATAAAGAAATTGTTGCAATTAAAACGCATGCTTTATAATCGTTCCACAAATATAGGAAAACCTATTTACATACACACACGCAATGTCGAAGCCTATATGGATAAGATTAATGAGTCAAAAGTAAGCGCATGAGGTTCTTCTAATTCCAAGCCATATGGGTTTGGGCCAATCTTCGAATCAGATCTCTTTATTTGTTGTCAAAGTCTGTCGTTCGAAGTATTTTGGGGTCATTTCCCGTTGTTTCAAACTTCAAATTTCAGCTTGTGTTTTTCATTTGTCGGAAAGATGTATTGATTTCAAGCTTATCATCAAAATCACCTTAGCCACTACTCTCCGATCTCTTTTATTTTATTTTCTTCATAAAAAAAAATATACCCAATGTCATAATAATTAAATGTAATCAACGCTATAATAATTAAATATAACCGATAATTATAACTAATGCCATAATAATGAAATGTAATTTAGACATAACTGATTTTCTTTAACCATGCCTAATTTCTTTAAGGGATAATTATAAAAACATGTTCTGTGTTTTGACTCACTAATAAAGAGAGGTCTATGTTATTTTTTTCACAAAAAGAGGTATGTGTTTTTCAAAAGTTAACAAATAAAGGTTTTCAATGCTAAATTATACCATGAAATGGGGGTAATCATGTTTGTTTTACAATGAACTTTTGGAGGTTAGCTAACAAAAATATACAACAAATTAGTGAATTTTTTTTGAAATTTTTAAAAAAGTGAAAGTATTTTTTTAATTAATAAAAGTTAAAAAATTATAAAAATTATCTACACTTTTTAAAAATTTCCAAAATTTTTCTGTAATGCGGGCTGTAAGTGAACAAAGCGGCTCGCGAGCGGCTCGATGTTCGACTCGAAAAAAGCATGTTCGAGTTCGACTCGTTAATAAATGAGCGTGTTCGTGAACAAAATATTAAGCTCGTTGTCATAAACGAGCCGAACTTGAATAATGTGTGTTCGAGCTCGAAAACTCGCGAACAAGCTCGATAAGAGGCTCGTGAATTAGTTCGTGAATAAGCTCGATAAAAAGCTCGTAAATGAGCTCATGAACATGTTTTTGGTTTTTATTTGTTCATTATGTATATATAACAAATAATAAAAAAATTATATATATGGTTATATACTCAATATAAAATAAAAATAAATGTATATATACATATAATATAATGTTAAAGTATATATAAAATCAAAATTATATATTATTCTAATTTATAAGGTGAAATAATAATTTAAACTCAAGTTGAGCTTAAAATTTATCATATACAAATTAAATTTAGATAAAATATCGAAGCTCGAATAAAGCTTGGTTAAATTCGCTCGAATGAAGCTCGACTAAGCTCGAAAAAAGCTCGGTTCGAGCTCGATTTGAGCTCGAGTTGACCAAGCTCAAGCTCGATTTGACCAAGCTCGAGCTCGTGTTGAGATCGGCTCAAAGTTGAGAAAGCTCGGCTCGGCTTGGTTCGTTTACAGTCCTATGCGGATTATAGTTTTATTAAGTACCCTCTGAAAACTCATTGCAAAATGAACATGATAACCCCATTCTGTGATATAATTTACTAATGAAAACCCTTTATTTGTTAACTTTTTGAACACAAACCTCTTTTTGTTAAAAAAAATGACACATCCTTTTTGTTACTGAGTCAAAAAACAAAGTATATTTTTTGTAATTATCTCTTTCTTTAAACATATCTAAATTTAATAAGAGAGTGATCCCCACTATCTCTTTCCTAATTAATTTTGATTCCAAAGTCTTAAACAACCATATTTCTCAAACTATTAATTTTTTCGACAAGGAAATTTAAAATATTTTGTTCATTACATTTTGTATCTTTACAACAAAATCTATAATGATATATTTTCAACATTTTTTTTTCAAATTAAAAATTAGTATACCGAAATAAAAATCGGTATACCGATTTTATATTTTTTTTTATAACGATTTTACTTTTGATATAAAATTGGTACAAGTTTACCTTAAGAACGAGAACCTATGGAATGCGAGAATTACTGGTAGTGTCAGTTTGTACTGGAGGAAAATGCTACGTCTGAGATCTTTTGTGTCTGCTCTTGACTTACGGGAGTGTACTGTCTCTAGGCAGTTTTGTGATGTAAAATGTTATACCCGTAACGTTCACTGGATACAAACACGTTTGGTGTGGATTGGCGCTCCCAAAACACAAGTTCATCTTCTAGTTAGCTGTCCAACAGAAGTTATTCACCAAGGATATCCTATGTACCCGGATCTCGAGTATTGATTGTTTTTGTTCGGTGTGTGGCTCCTATCATGAGGACCATTAGCATTTGTTTTTTTAACTGCAAGTTCTCTCAAGCTCTTATAGGGGTTGTTGATGACTGGTTGGGCCTGAACCACCGAAGTTGGAACTTTTAGGATTGGAATCGATAGTATCCAGAGATGAAGTTATCAAGATTTAGAGATTTTGTCTATATGGTTGTTTTACAAGCTTGTGTCTATATGGTTTGGGTTAACAGGAATTCCTGTGTTTTTGCGTCTTCCTCTAACTCGGTGGATTTTTGTTTAGCACAAATTCAATTTACAGTGAGAAGCAGGATCAATCGGTATAGGAAAAGGATTAAAAATCCTGCTGATAGAGTTTTGTTCTAAATTATTTGAGTAGGGAGCTTCTTCTGTGCCTGGATATCTCAGGCCCTCTTTCCCCCTCTGTAACAAAAGAAAAGATGAACTTATGATGAGCTTTGCCAAACCGAGATGACGTTTGAATTCATTTTACCAAGTTGCAAGCCAAGGACTCGAAGATGTTATATAAAATCTACGGGAGAAATTGACTAATAATGACAAGTTGGGGCAGGTATGTGAATTAAGTGTTTTATGATTGAACCAATTGGGTGGTAGTTCAATTGATAGTCTTTTATTATCGAGGTGGGGAATTTCAGGTTCAAAACTCAATTTTTTTCATAATTTAATTAATTATAAAAAACAATTGCATGATTGACTCCAAAATGGTCCATGTCGGTTGTTATTATTTAGTTTAAAAGAAAAAAGAAGTTGGAAAAAGGGAAAGTGTACAAAACAATGCAATGAAATACGTGGAGTCATTGGATGGGTGATGCAATATTCTCTCTACACTTTCACATGGCTTTGCTATCTCTTCCTTTTCTTCTAATACCAAATAATATCTCATAAAGTTATAATCTTCCATCATTAACAT
>CAOJBJ010838397.1:0-10123 GCA_948291685.1 Euphorbia celastroides
AAATAATCAAAATGAGCTGAGTTTTCATTAGAAAGAGAGGAATTGTCCTCATGAATTACAACAGGAAAAGAGTCCAGAGTTTTGTTCTTAGACTCAAAGAAAAGACTAGAACCTAAGGCTATGCTAGGGCTAGGGTAAGGGATTTTTGTAGCAAAACATTCCTCTTCTATGCTCCAGTTGGCCAATCGGTCTTCAGCTGGCTTGATCAGGCTGGTGAAGTCTTCTTCCTTGTTGGTATCCAGAATCATAGCAACCTCCTCAAAGATATTTGGTTGCATGAATTCTTCCATCTCTTGGTCATCCAGAATTTTGTCCTCTTTTGGCCAAAAGACATCCATGAAGATCTCGAACCCTGGCTCGGGGGCGCCATGGCCGGCGCATGGTCGCTGCCGGTGCTGGGGCACCGGTGTCGGTGCGGGGCCGCCACTCCCAGCGCATGTGCGCCGGGACTGTTGCCTGGCCGGACGCACACGTTCGGTGTAATTTTTCGCGTTTTTTGTGATTTTCAGGATTTTCGGACCTCTGAAAAAAAATCTGAGATCAGTTCTATGATCCTTGTTCCGTTGCGGACGTTTTGAGTGGTTTATTGGCATGCTTCTGGAGACTTTGACTGGAGCTGCGTTGTGTACTTTGACTGACTTTTGGAGCCGGAAAATCGAGTATTCACAGAAGGGTTGTGAGCAAAGACTGGCAGTTATTGGTATGGTGGCCCATCGTGACATGATAAGTATAGAAATTGTCTCTTTTTGATGACTTACATTGTTCATATGGATTTACACTATTCAAATGGCCTAACTCCCTAGTCTTGGTGAATAAATTGGCTAGAGTGTGGTTTCAGGGAGAGATCCTATGTCTCTCACCTCCAGATTTCGGATCCTAGACTACCGCTACCTTAGCTTCCACTATCTTGAGTACTGAAGCATTTCCCTTAGTTGGGTCAGGAGGAGTAGAGGTGGATGTTTCTAGTGCTTTATTGTAGAAATTCTTTTTTGTCTCATACTGAACAGGATTGAGCGCAAACTGCGACGGATTGGTCTCTGCTATTCTTTTGACTTTCTCTCCTTTATGGAAAACTTCATTGTAATCAGAGAAATTATTGAGCACCATGTGCTTGTGATAAATGGGTAGAGCCCCATCTAGCAATTTAGTGATCTTTTCTGGGAGTCTCGGCTTATCTTTCAACAAAATTTCCTTTGCGACCCAATGAGTGTAGTAATCCCTGAATGACTCTCCTAGTTGTTGCCTCATTCGTTCCAAAGTCTGAATGGTAGTCTGAATCTTGGTAGTGTAATCATCTATCTCCTTGAACACACCGGACAACTCTTTCCAGTTAACTTTCAAACTTTCTGGCTGCTCATCCATCCAATCAGCGGCATCTCCTGTAAGGGTGACTGAGAACATCTTAGCCATCTGAAGATCAGTCAAATCTTTCATCTTCATGATATTCTCATAATTACTGATATGAACTGCCAAAAATGTAGGCATGCTGAAATTAGGAGGCAAGAGATCCCCACAGGTTCATTAGTGGGGGTGCAATCAATATTCTTCTCCTTAAGCAAAGAGATGATCTTTTGGAGGGTAGAAGCGATAGCATTATCTCTAGTGTTTGCTTCATTGTGGCCACTTATTGGTTCCTCGGGACCCTCTGGTTCCTCCTCACAGACTTCTTTCATATGCTCCTTTAAAGCATAAAAGAATGGACACCCCATCATCATATTAGTAACAACCTGGACAATCTCATAGTTGACTTGCAGATTCTCAGCTCCAGACATTCTGACAGGCGAATCGGACTAAAATAACTGCTCTAATTCTGAAAGTGGAAACTTCGGTGAAACCCCACTGGATCTCTCTGCAATTCGGATAAACCAGACTGACGATCTCTCCCAAGCTTTGTTTATGGTCCTTCTCTTTGTTCTCTTCTTAACTAAGGCAGATGGTAATTTGGAAATTCAGTTCAATGAATGAAATAGTACTTATGTTGTGATTTTGGAGTGTCATGCATGTCACACAAGGATTACTGCATCAAAACATTGTTAATATGCTCATGATCAGTCAAACGATGTATGGAGGCTTAGTAAACCCATGAAGCTCTTTTGTGCACAAACAAGTTTGTCGATGAGACACAAACAAAAATTGTATTTAAATAATAAGCAAGCTTTACATACTATACTTTTTAACATAAAGAGTCCTAGACATATAAGCAAACTAGATAATATAAAACCTACTGTGCGGCTTTTGTTTAGTACTACTTATAGTGGAAAATAAAAGGATAAGGTAGAGTAAAGCTCATTTAAAAGGAATGATATGACCTTTACTATTGTTGGTGTTCCTTGAGATGGTTGGATTGCTATGGCTAGGCTGAGGAAAGTTGCCTTGTGCATAGTGCGGACTAGAATAAGAGTTGAGATATTTGGCTGTTTTGAACAATTTGTATCTGGTGTCAGAAAGTAGTTTTATTGAAAAGAACCACGGCCAATAGCCACGTCCGGTTTCACCGAGATTCTCATATTTATAGGTTATGTCTTTAACATACCTGGTTAGTTTCCACTGAATCTGGATATTTGGTTGATAAAGACTCATAGGTTGAGATATACGGGATGTCTTCTCCGAATTATCTTCTTACTCGATTAGGATAATATCGAATGTGGCGCTCAAGTCCGTATAACAAAACTCCTTCGCCACCAACCGACATGGTTACTATAGAGAAATACCACCATGAACACATCCAGTTGGTCCCCCACTCACTCGCATTTGGGAACCATTCTACCCAGTTGTCTGGTTGAAATTCTTCCAAAGAAGTTTTCCTAAGCCAAACTTCCCTTAGGTGATAATTATCGATGTTCTTCCATGGTGGTTTCAAGAAGTAGAGCTTTTCACATAACTAGATCTCAAGGAGTAGGAGACTACCGCCTAATTTTATAGGTTTCATTTGGAAATTCCCTTTCTTGTGCTGCACTCCTTCGAAATCAAGGTAAATGAGGGTATTGGACAGAACCACAAGCATTGGTGACACATTAGGTGCAAGTTGTGCAATGATTGAGAGTAGACAAAAGCTATATATCCTTGAATCCAGTACTTGGCACAGGAAGGTGCAAACTAGTAATATCTTCATGAAGTTGACCCACAGTTTTGATCCATATGGGGTCTTTTGCAGGAACTCGGAAAACCGCGCTCAAAACTATCCCTGGGTTGTTTAAGTCTTTGGAAAAGACTAATTCTTCATGACGTTTGGGAAGTTTGAGGCTGAGGAACAAGGAGTTTTCTCATCTCAATCAGTAACAGGTAATGCCATCTGAACTTCTTCGATACATGATAGTTCTAGTATTGAGTTGAATTCTTCAATCAGTGGGCACAACTCTATGTTACAAAAATGTAAGACGTTCTGTTTAGGATCCCAACACCGAAAGCAATGTCGATCTCAATGTTCAGGTAGTATTGAATTTTGATTAGACCATAGGGCTCCAAGTGACGCTGGTGACGCTTTGAGAGACGCTTTAGGTACCACTTAAATTCTTTCAACATATAAGGCCAATCTTCCATGGTTCCTACATCAAATGAAAATATGTGAGTTCATGGTTCGAGAGAACCTTAGGTAATCATAACATAGCTTTGGGTTAGCGAGGCATATACAGAGTATAACATGGCATATACAAAGTATAACATGGAAAAGTATAAAAGTGTGAACTCGCCTTGAACTCGGAAAGACCGATATCGGTGATCGGCCGGGTGAAGAGCTCCATGGGCTGAGTTAAAATGTTGGTGATGATTTTAGATGCAAGAGTTGATTGAGTTGTGAACAAGTAGCACATATCACACACACATGATTCCAGACACCATCCTTATGACTCTCGAGTGGTCGAAGAGGCTCTCTCCTAGGTGGTCTTTTGTATTTCCTTTATCGAAGGATAGACACGCGAGCAAACAAGTTAATCAAGTTTTTGTGTTTTGGTAGCCCTAAGGGAGGTTACTGTGGTTATTCTTTAGGCATTAGTTTGCAGTCTCGATTTTTTGGGTTTCTAAATCTAGACACAAGGTGGTTGCGGTTCCCACAACTAACGTTCGGTGGAGACCATGTTGTGGGTGGTTAGCTTATTAAGAACTTCCGGTCTAAGCGTGTTAAGAGCCGGAAAAACCTATCAAAAGAAAAACCGAGGTCTGTGGCTAATAGGGTGAGGACTCGTTCAAATGCATGATACAAAGGGATAACTTCAAATTTATAATTAAACTTGAAAGATGGAAACCGAAACTGATTAATTTTCTTACTCACTGAAGGATCTTTTCTAAAATCGATTTTTTAGAAAACAAGTTTTTAAAAGAATTTAATTCCTCAACAGAGTCGCCAGTTAAAGGTTCGAGAGAAGTTGAGTTTACACTTTTGAATTGTGTTCGGTGTAAACGGGAGAAAACGCCAAAGTCACTTGGCCCAAGTGAAGGTTCGGGAAAATTGAATTTATATTTCGATTTAATGTTCGGTTTGTGTAGACGTGAAAAACCCTTATAGTGAGATTTTAGAAAATAGAGTCGCTATCCGAGAAGACTCAAAAAAATTACCAATTGTATTTAGCCTTTGAAAATAAAATCGGTTAGAGATTCGGGTTCGTCGGTGAAATGCTATTTCTTAATCAGTTTCGGTTTAATGAAAGTTAATTCAAGTTTTCAAGTTTGTTTATAAAATCAAGTCATCAATCCGAAATTCATTGTTATTAATTTTATTTGGTCCAAATATTTATTTAAGTCCAATTAAAAATCAATTAGCATGCAAATTAAAAATAAATTATGGATATGTACAACTTGGGATTTTATGGGGTTTTAAATCCTATACAGCCCTCTAAGCAGTTTTTTAAAAAAATATTTACACACATAAAATAAATGCATATTATGAAAAGTTAGTTTAATAGTGGGTTCGTATGTTAGTTTTTCCACTATATTTTTTTTATTGTTACATATTACAAGATGTTGAAATAATAAAATAAATTAACACTAAACATAAACAAATGAATAAGTAAATAACAATTATGTACAGAAAAAAAAGGTTCTCGGCTGAAACAGGGGGCCCAAAGCCCAATCCCACGCGCGCGACACTAAGTAGGACGGAAACGACGTCGTCGAGCAGGGGGAAGATGCCGAATCGGCAAGGCTATGCCGTTTCACCAAAGCCACCAAGCGCTTGATTGGAAAATTGATTCTCAATGGTGTTTAGTGTAGTTGCAGAGGAATTTCGGAATTTTGTTGTATACAAGGAGCCGTCGTCCTTTTTTTTTTTTTTGCCAAATTTGGCTTTATTTAAAGGGAATTGGTAGGGTTTGTGGGGTAGTTTTGGATTAATAAAAAAAGAAATCAAAAGATGCCACTTGTCACCATTGAAAGATTACTTATTCTCTAATTTTGGGTTCCATGGGGTTGGGTGTAGTGGGATTTTTGGGCTTAAAATACCAACAAAAATGTAGTCATTCTATTTAGGCTTTGTTTGTGGTGTTTTGTTTTTGGAAAAATGGGTTAGGCAATTTTTATGGGTTGAATTGGGTTTCTGGGCTTAATTTTCAACAAGTAAAAATCATAAACCTCTTTTTATGGATAGTCTTTTTGGGAATTTTTAGGATCTTATAAGAGTCTATATGAGCTTATAAGAATCTTTAGGAGCTTATAAGAGTCTTTAGGAGCTTATAAGACCCCTTTAGGAAGGTTTACAAATGGCCTTACGGGTTCCTAAGGTTTTAGGGGGCGATTTTTAGGATATTTGAGGTTATTTTCGTGAGAAAAATTCGTCTAGGTTGTGTTTTTGGGTTATAGAGAATCAATTCCAACTAATAGGCTAAACCAAACTTTGATATTCAAAGGGAAATTCCTCGAAATTATCAAAGAGACAAAATCATCATTATCTCGTGGTCAGGGACAAAGAATCTCGTGCTCACAATAGCTGCCCTCGATCTCCAATAACAATGTTCAACGATCATATATTAAACTCGAGCGATTCGCGAAGTTCCTCGCAAAGACAATTGATTGTTGTAGTTACTCCGTCTTCTAGCAGCCCAAGGAAGACACCGCCGCGAGCTCTAATATTAGATGAGGCTGAGCTTGCGTTTGATATCGGGAACTGAATCGGTATTTTTGAGGAAACTGATAGGCAAACAATTTTTACGATGGCAAGGCAGAAGATTGGGATATAAGTCATTTTCGATTAAGTCCAGGTTGTTTCTATCTATATATATGTCATTGTCATTTTTATGTTGGAATTGTCGAGGGGGTTTTAGTAATTGCCAAAAGCAATCTTTGATCAGAAATTCTATTCGTACACATAGCTTGGATTCATTTATTCTTGTTGAAATTAAGGATGGTTTAATTACAGATAGTACTATGTGTCGTTTTTGGTGACATAATGATTATTACTTTACATTTTCACCCGACCTTGGTTCATCAGGAGGCTTGATTATTTCATGGAATTTTGTTTCTATACAGGGATCATTGATTTCATCTCCAGAAAGGTGGTTGTTAGTTCGTATCTTTGTTGGTCAGTTTGACTATCATATTCTTGCAGTTTATGGCTATACTGTGTGGACACAACGGGTTATGTTGTGGCAGTCCATTCTCCCGATTGTTCAATCATATGACCGTCTCATTCTATGTGGTGACTTTAATGACACTTTATTCGCATCGGAGAAATCTAGCGGTGTTGTATTGCCTTTACAGTTGTTTCAACAATTTCTGTTGGAAAGTGAGTTGATTGATGTCCCACTCCAAGGCCACCAATTTACTTAGTCAAATAGCCAACCTTTTTCTCGAATTGATCGCATTATGGTGTTAGCTTCTGTTTTGGATGATTGACCTACTTTGTCCGTCACAACTGTTGACACATCCTTGTTAGACCATTTCCCGTTGTTATTTCGATCACGACCATTGCTTAATACAGGCCCAAGGATGTTGCGATCGCTAAATTGTTGGTGGGATATTTTTCAACGTTTGTACAATCCAAATGGAGGGACATCACAACCAATTTTGCGGGACAGGATCTTACTTACAAGCTTCGGAAATTGCGGAAAATCATCAAAGATTGGCACCTTCGACATTTCGGAGGGTTAGAGCAGGAGATTTCAAAGCTTGAGGCCGAGGTTTAGTAATTCACTTCTATCTCGGTGCCACGGCCCTTATCAGCTGCCCAACAGGAAATTTTACAGGTGGCTAGGAATAATCTCTTTAATTAAAGGAGAGCTCTGGAATCTGTTCGCTATCAACAATCTAGAGTGAGATGGACTTTGCTTGATGATGATAACACCACCTTTTTTCACCGAACGACATCCTCGAGATTCCGTCATAACAACATTTCTAAGATTCAGGTGGGAATTTCGGAGTTCATTGAATTGGGAGAAATTAAATCAGCAATCAAGGAATTTTATTCAGATCTCTATAAAGTCGAACCCTTGTTCCTTTTTCTTTAGATCAGCTCTCCTTCAAGAGGATTGACGAGGTAACTAATGCCTCACTTATTCTACCCTTTCTAGAGCCAGAAGTAAGGGGGCAATTTTTTCTTCTGGTGAGAATAAGGTGTCGGGGCTAGATGGATTCAACTTCTATTTCTATAGATGCTTTTGGGAATCTATTAAAATGAAGGTGATGAGTATCTTTGTCACCGTCACCATTAAGTTGAATTTCATCTCATTAATCCAATGATGATGAAAGACAAAAAAAGGTCAACTTTTAAAAAAATAAGTCATCATTATCTTCACCGTCGTAAATATAATTAGGAAATACAATTATACTTTTTGTTACGTATAAAAGCAATATTTACATAGTAAAGATGATATTCTATCAAAGATATGTGTCAAAAAAATTTCAAATTCTCTTAAAATATTGGAAAAAATAGTGTCAAAATGGAAATAAAGGATAATAACATCGAGGTTTCAAAAAGCGTCATGCGTTAAAGGGTGTAGGTGGAGCCTAGGCGGATCTATATATTTATTATTTTTAATATTTATTAGAAAATAAAAATATAAATATAAATGAAAATGGAGTTGTAACATAATTAAATATGTAAAAAAATATATATTTTAAAAATGTCTAAGTGTTGGAAATAGTGTAGACATTCTTATTTGTGGTATAAAGTAAATTACTTTTTGTTTCAAGATTCAAAATGATAAATTTTATTGTAAGATGACGTCAATGAACCTTAGTTTGGAAAAAATAAGGTATTTTTTATATAAAAACATTTAAACACATTCATGTCTTTAAAAATTAAGTCTACACGACACTTAGGTGGGATAAATCAGACTAGGCGAAGCTTAAGCGGCTATAAGTCGGTTCAGAACCTGAAAATTCTAAAAATTCAAGTAACGGCGGCAAACCCCAAAATAAAAAAATCTGTGTTATCATACAATAAATAGTTATACCTTGTTTAGTTATTCATGACTGTAAATTTGGCTTTATATGGAAATAATGTAATATATTCTTTAAACAAACGGATTGTCACTGTACTCACATATTTTGGATTATACTCTTATTGTACGTCTATTACTCATGCCTCTTCTTTTATGTTCTCTATAGTTTTTTTGAATAAAAATGAGGAAAGGGAGAAATATGAACCCGGACATCCCAACTAGGTTGGCACCCCGAGACCAAACCCCAAAATCCAAACCTCAAATTCATTAAAGAAGAAGAAAAAGATGCATAGAAAGCTAATTAAACCGGAACATACTCCGGCCTAATAAGTCTGAACAATAATAATCAAAACAATAGTGGGGAATAACATCCCACCAATGAAAATCATCTAGAAACTGAGCAGAATTAGCAAAACAATCCGCTACACTATTCCGTTCACGAAAAATATGTGAGATCATGATATGCATTGTTGACATAATCTCCAAACAGCCCGCCCACAAATGAACCAGACGCCACGGGATCTTCAAACTCCGCTCCTTTAAGACTCGAACAACATACGTTGAATCGCTTTCAATCCAAAAAGTAGACCAACCCCGAACAGCGGCCAACTTAATAGCCATGAAAGCCGCTTCCAGCTCCGCTTCAAAAACAAACCGAGAACGACTTGGCAGGCCAAAAGCACCTAAGAATAAACCATTATGGTTTCGGAAAATACCAGCACACCCCGACGAATAATTACAAACCGAGGCATCCGTATTGACCTTAACCCAATCCCGCATCGGAGGTTGCCACCTGACGGGAATCACTTTTGGAGCATGTGACAAACGAGGAGCTACTTGAAGTTGAGCGAGAATACCTTGTTCCACAACCGAGTTACAGATCACTCCATCGCCTAGAAAACTAGATTCCTGTAGGAGCTGCCATAATTTCCGGAGAACAAAGCTAATATTCGGAACCTCATTATCAAAAATGGCCCTGTTCCTAGTATACCAAATAAGCCAGCAACCATTAATCCATGCACTATTCCACAATTCCCTAACTTGGAAGCTGAAGGTTTGATTTACAGCCCACAATAACTGGGCAGAAAAATTCCCCGTATCAAGGAAAGCTCTCCCAAACAAATCACAAAACCCCTTCCAAAAATCTTTTGAAAAATGACAACTCAACAAAACATGATCAAGAGATTCTGAGGCAGCCCCAAAAAAGGACACATTTAGAAACAATGCTAAAACCACAAGCAATAAGTAAATCATGTGTCGGAAGATGATTTTTCAAAGCACGCCAACATACCATGGAATGAGAAGGTGGTATATGCTTGCCCAAAATAAAAGAAAAGTCTGGAGAAGATGTCCCAGAACCTCATAATCAATGATAAAAAAAGTTGGACAGTAAAGATGCCCGAACTCGCCGGTCTCCAATAACAGATATCAGCATTATACGGTGAAAAATTAACCCTCTCAATTTTCTCACAAATCGAACTAGGAAGTCCCGACGGAAGAGACCATCCCGAAACATCTCGAAAATCGGCCACAGTTTAAGTCCTGTGCAACCGCTGAGGAGGAGCAAGGCCGAGCTGGTCAGAAATACAAGGAATGAGCCATTCCTCGTTCCGAAACGATCTTGAAGATGAAGTAGAAAGCAGCCAAAATGAATTAGATTTCAAAATCCCATAAACTGCTTTAATAGAAAACCAAATAGTCGAGGAATGCACCACCCGAGGAATACCCGCAGCGGAGAGAAAGCATTGACGGAA
>CAOJBJ010838508.1:0-11505 GCA_948291685.1 Euphorbia celastroides
TCAACAACAAAAACCTTATAATTCTTGCGGATGGTGTGTTTATAACTTAAACACTTGAAGTAGCTTTTCTCGCTGACGCTCTGAATAATTGGAGAAGACAAATCTTTGAAGAACTCTCTTAGAATGTGATTTAGCTTTGTCTCTTCTGAGTTGAATGTTTCTCCATTGCCTTCTATTTATGGTGTGAGAAAAGTGTCAGTTGTAATATGGTCTTTGTAATATAACCATTGTAATATGGCCGTTGGAAAGTGTCTGTTGTAATATGACCGTTGAACCCTTTGCAGAACCCCTTTCCTTAGAGAATCCCCTTTTCCTTAAGAGAACCCCTTTTTGTTAGGAGAACCCTTTTTCATAGGGAGAACCCCTTTTCCTTAAGAGAACCCCTTTTCGTTAGGAGAACCCTTTTTCTTAGGAAGAACCCTTTGGGAAACCCTTCTTAGATTTGGAAACCCTTTTTCTGCTTCGGCAAACCCTTTTCAACTCTTTTAGCTCTTGGGACGTCTGATTCAAACCGTCTTTGGACTTTCTGTCTTATGTAGCACTTTTCCATATTGATTCCAACTGCTCAGTAGTTCATTGTCAACTTGTGCACTTTTCTCCAATACTCTGAGTCTTCAATTCTTCTTCTTATTAGTAGCTTCTTCGAATATATTTTAATATAATTAATATTTTTTGGTTTTGTATTAATTAACTAAAATATTATAACAGTGTTTTGTCGCTTTTGATTGTAATCATCGAAACTTGACTCAAAATGTCATCTTAACTAAGTACAATACATGCATTCATTCCCATTTCTTTGATACTTCCTTTTAGTAAAAACAAAATTAAATTGTTACCCTTTTTTAAGTGAAATAATGGATGACAAACAAACCCTAGATATTATTTATATTTCTTGAAATAAAATATAGAAAGTCAAAGAAATAATATATATTCACATTGCAAGTCATAAATGGCTTTCCATAACCTTGAGTGTGTTTATGTTCCCTCTTGAATATACAGGAATAAGGTAAATGTCTTTCCAATGTTGAATTTTGAAATGATAACAAAAAAGAATATTCAAGAAAAATCTCCAAACAATATTTTCTTGCTGCACTTTATTAATTCATTGTAATCTTTTAGTATAAGTTTTCATCAACCATGATAGATTGAGTCAAAAAGTCATCAAGGAAAACTTACCTTTTCCAGAATGAAAATTTTGTGTATCTTTTTCTTTTCTTGAATATTGCATGGGGATGGAAAAAAGTACATGTAAATCATAGTAATTAGGATTTCAGTCACCTTTAAAAAATATAAAAAAAATTACTAATGATATTTTGAAGATTTTATTAGTTTAGCTATGATATTTTTGGTAATAATACATTATTGACAAAATATTGAAATTCTATTGGACTGCATTAAACTCGGTTGGTTTATATATGTCTGAAGCTACATTTTATACCGATCAAATGTTCGAATGCATAGACTCGGTTGGTTTATATAGGTAAAGCTACATATTTTAGAAATATATATGAATATATGCTAAGAGCCAAATGAACAATGTTGTTTGGGTCATTTCTTCTATTTGAACACCTAATGACATTTGTTCCATAAGATTTTGATGTGAGGGGAGGGGTATTATACATAAATTAACTTATATGTAAATGATCATACACTTCTCAACAATTTAAATGTATGATCTCAAATATTTAAACTATTGTCGCGTGTAGTTCAACTTGATAGTTGAATATATTTTCTTATTCTTTAGGAGCACAACACAAGTGGCGGAGCTAGAACTTTAATACTAATATAAGCCACAATAACGATAATAGAAAAAAACTTAGTACAGATAATTTCAATGGACTTAAATTTTCATTTACTATTAGAGAAATTAGAAATTTAAGTTACAAAAACTAGAAACTAAAGGATAAATATAATCCTTATGGCCAACGTTGTTGTTTTTTCCTTCTATTATTGAGAAGAGAAAGTAAAGTGCATGAAAGATTTGATGTGAGTGGATGAGTTGGGTATATCTTTTCATTTTCTTTTTTCTCCAAAAATTTCAAAGAAATCTGCAAGTCTGAAATAATGAAAAAAAATGAAAGAATATATATATCGTACTTCTGAGAAAATCATGATGAAAAAGATGAACAATTTTAAAAACAAAGCCACATTGTTCCTTTCATGGTATATATTTGAGGGGCCACAGTGCCACTTGTGTAGGGACGATCTTGTTTTGGGTACTTAATATTATGTATATATTTTCAATCAAAAAAATTGTATTGAAGTAGATAATTTACGCGCTAATATACAAGTTAGCAATTGATTTTACAACTTTAACCCGTAATGTCATGGTTTTAATTGAGAAAATCAATTACTTTGTTGAGGCTAGACCTATTCGCCGGCTCGGATGCCGGCCCGAGCCCGTTCAAAATAGGCGGGTTTTGGGAATTCTTTTTCATACAAAGTTTGGTTCGAGTCTGAAGCTGCAAAAACCCGAAATTTTATGAGTTAGGCTTGATTTTTATATAAATACCCGAACTCAGTCTAACAAATAAAAAATATATTTATTTTACATTTTTATATTATGTTTAATAATTTATAAGTTTATTTTAATATTAATTTACTAAATTATTAACTATATTTTTAAGAATTTTGCTATACTATGTGTTTCTTTATTTTTTAGTAATAAAGAGGCATTTTGCCTAAATTATTGATTGTGGGGTTTGAACTCACAACCCCACACTTGTTGGATTTCTTAGCAAAATGTGGTGGTCACTAGACTAAGTCTAGTGGTTACTATACTATGTGTTTAGATGTAAAATTTAGATAGATTTTATTTTTTATAATTTATTTAATAATTAAAAAAAATAATTCATGAGCATGGGCCGGGTTTGTGTTTGACTCCATAAGCCCGGCCCGAACTCGAAGTTTTGAATCATGAATTTGAGCTGAGCTTAGATAGGTGTTTTTAATAAAAAAGTCCGACTAAACATGACACGAACCCGATCCGGCTAGCTAGATGAACAGTGTAGTTGAGGCAAAGAAAATTTCAGGGAGTTTCTTCGTCTGAATATATATTTATTAGAAAAAAATGATTATATAGTGGTTTTGTCTGATAAACTTGAGAAACACTTTCTATAGTGTGCATTTTGTTACTAATTGGTCTTTGGTCAAATAATACATCTTTCAATATAATGATGTTTTAGGTTCGAAACTCATCATCTTCAAAAATTTAATAATTATTAAAAAAATAGTGTGCATTTTGTTACATACACGATACAATTTATTTGTTACAGTAATTAAATGTGATGGCAGCGCCGTAATTTCTCCTGGAGATAATATAAATACTCGGTTAAAGGCACAATTTATCTTTTGGAATTAGCTTTAAAACTCTACCTCCTCTTAAACTTTTAAAAGTTTTTTTTTACTTTCATAAATTAATTTTGTTTTATCTCTGAATTCATACATGACACGTGTTAACTGTTAATTAGTTTAATTTTTTAAATATATCATTCATTTTACTTTATCCAGAAACTAACACATGGAATTTGGGAGTTGAGGAATACAAAAAAAAAAAAGCCAACTTTAAAGAGGTTAAGAAAATTTTTTTAAAGTTCAAAAAGTATCCAACTTTTGGTGCCACTATGAGAAGTAATTTATTTAGCCTAATTTATGTGAAATTCACTCTTTAATAACTTAATGAACTAGTTTAATCTCTGGTGTACTTTGTAATAACTCTTCTTATAATTATATTTACGAAGATTTCTATTAAGGCCTTTTAGTTCAATATCTGTAGTTGTTTTTTTTATTTAATAAAGTTTTTGGTTTACAAGCAAAGAAACTATGCTGGTCTATCTACATTTCCCTCTCATTTCCCACAATACACAAACCAATGAATTTTAAAGGATAAAAGGAAGAACATTGGAGTGATGGTATAAGTTGTCTCTTTCCTAGCTAAGCATACTTTTCACCTTAAGTTTGTAGGTGTGAGATGTTTCATCCTCCGTAATGGCCTTTAATAGAAATGAAATGCAGTTAGTGCAAAATTAAAGCATTTAGCGGGTGTTTGAAATATTCTATAACTATGGTCTTTTGTTTTTAGAGATCAAACAACAATTACCAGTGCTTAATACAATTGTTTTTTATAATCTAAATATGCTCATGTTTATAGGACTAGTTTTTTTGAATAATTAGTAATTTTTTTAAGAGGTTGGGTTCCGAACCCAAGACCTATCACTAGACCTGTTAATGGGTTGGGTTGGGCCGGGTTCGGGCCGGGCCAATCGAGCTTTTTCTTCAAATTGCTAATCCCAAACCCGACCCAACACATTTAAATTTTTTCCGGGTTGGGTTGGGTTGGGTTTCGGGTTAAATTAATAAAATATTAAGTATCATCAAAATAATTACACATTAAAACGTTTATTGTAAATGTTAATATATTTTAATATTTTGTATACGAATATATACATATTCAATAGTAACACAATTATTATGACTAATAAAATGCAACAAAACTCTTTTTATATTAGTAATATTCTATTTTTAACTTTAAATAATATAAAATTATATTAAAAATATCATTATATATATAAATTATGCGGGCCGGGCCGCCCATTGAGAATTTCGATTAATCCCAAAACTAACCTATTTAACTTGCGGGCTTAACCGGATTCGGATTGGGCGGGCCAAAAATTGAAACATAATGTCAAAACTCATCCCAAACACTACGGGTTCGGGCGGGTCTGACGGGCTTACTAGCCCACGAACAGGTCTACATACCACCAACACATTAGAAGGTGTACCACTTGACCAAATATCAATTGGTATATAAATATGTACTCTATCCTCGTAACTAGTATTATCAATAACAAACATACTAGTATTAACCAATAAATTTTATGGTAATAGGGTATTGTTATTAATTTTCATTCTTATTATTTGTTAATACTATTATGTTTGTTATTACTTATATTAGTTGCTTTCCATTCCAAAATTGTTAGTGGATAATTTACTGATTGAGATTGATACTATAAATATATCACTACACAGTTGCTTTCTTGTAAAAGAAAAATAATTATTTTTGCTAAAGAAAATAAAGATGTGTTGTAGCTAGCACTCGATCTTACGTATTTTCTTTTCCATACGATTGAGGGACCATCTCTATTATCCACAATTAAACGGTCAATTTTCAACTACAGTATTTTTAGAAAAAAAAACTCCTTTTCGTTTTTTAATAATTTCATGTTCCCTTCACACTTTATATATAATTCACATTCCACACACGTGTATTTATTACATATACAGGAGAGAAAATTTTAAGAAAAATGTACATTACACGCATTAAAAGTTGAATAAAATATGTGAAAAATAATATTTTAGAAAATATATTAACAACTATAATAAAATGAATTATATTTATTGTTGTTGTGGCCGTCGTTATCGAAAGAATATCTTATGCCAACGACAAAGCTATTTCTTACAAATTCAAGCTGTAAAATTAGCTACAAATATACCCCTTAGAGTAAAGTAAATTATCTACTACTGCCTATTAAATAAAATATTTTTCTAAATTATGCACAAAATTTTGCTATACACATTTAAACAGAAGGATTTGGTGTATGGTGTATGGTGTACGGTGGAATGTTGATGAATAGCTTTTCTTGGCCAGCTTTCAATTGGATACTTTTTGGTGACGCCATGTTAAATAGACCCAGACAACTAATTAATATAATCCTATTTCTAATAAAAATAATCTCTGTTAATTATAATTCAGACAAATTTATGCCGAATAAAGAATTTGCGTAGTAGTATATTAAAATTAGTTTATGTATATAAAAATATAAAGTTAAAAATAAAGGTTTAGATATAGTGTTTATACAAAATACTAATTATAAATGAATATACCACAATTATTGATCCTTAGTTATCAATTCCAACAAGTTAATATACGAATTATATTCTGACAAATATCACGGATTGATTTATAATTTGATAACAAGTAATATAGTAACGCATTATTTATGTCACATGTCAAATTAGCATTCTAATAATATATGCTTCATTCGTATAATGGATTGAGACTCTTGTGTTGGTAGGAAAATTTAAGCTATGTGTATAAATAATAAATATATATAAATTTATCAATTTGTAAAATTAAATTATTCAATTTTGAGTTCATGGCAACCTACCCACTTTAGTATTGCTATTTTCTTTGCAAAAAATAGTTAGTATATAAATCCATGTAATTAGCACAATTAAATATAAATAATGCAAACAACAAAAGGGGAAAAGAAGCAAGCAAAAGATTAAAAAAGAAGTAGAGTAATGGAAAAAGATGTCTCGAGAAAGAACCCTTTTTAGTGTCCTTAAATACCAAGAAATCCTACGTATACATATTAATTATTAATTAAGTGAATTGGAGCTTTTAAAAAATCACATGGTACGTAGTATATGAAATTTCTCACACTCGGACAAAACTAAAAAGGTACGATTAAGAGCTTTTATACCTCTCCGAGCTTCGATAAAATCCTTAAAGTATTTGACCAGAGCTCTGTAACCACTATAATATAAATCATAATGAAAATTGATATAATCATTTTTCGTAGTCACAATAAAAAAAAAATTATAGCACCACCACATTTATATGGTATGCTTACACGTGTTAGAGTTTATCACTCTGAAAATTTTAATTAATTAAAAAAATAATTTTATCGTTGCTCTAAAACTCACTTAACTTTCTAAAAAACTCCATAATCAAAAATTGGCTTTACCTAATTTCTTTACAAAATGCTTTGTCTTTAGTTGTTTTTAGGGATTGTTGTGAATTATATCAAACTTGGTGGCTATGTGGATTGCATACTAGCTTAGTGGATATACTTTAATGCAAAAAAACAAAAAAAAATTACACCATAAATTATAAACACAATAATGCTAATTATTATTGCTTTGAACTATAAATTTTAGTTATCTGTGTGACTTTTCTTAATTTAAGTTTTAATTTGGTATTACGTAGTTTCCATTTCTTAGTGGCATGACTTAATAATTGTATGATACTTTCTGTTGTTGTTTTTTGATTTGGGTTTTATTATTTATGTTCTTTTTTGATCCACTACATCAATAAAACAAAATGCATGTCTTGAGTAAAGATTTTTTTTTTAAGCACATGTCTTAAATTTCAAATAACTAAAACTAGGGAGAGTATCTATAGTGAGAGTTCTCTATTTCATATAATTAATTTAAAATGATTTAATTAATTTAATACAAAATTCCATCAATGTTAATTTTGTATATTTTGATTTAAAATATTTCAATTGTAAATGTATCATTTCTTATATTTCATTTTTTATACAAATTTTTATATCTTAAGGTATAGTATTTGGTATGGAACATAGTTTTTTTTAAGTTAGATGGTATAACCAATATAAACCATGGATTTGGGTCAAACACCTAACATAGTAAACCTATATCATCCACCACATAACAAGCTAAAATAATTACACCAAGTACCCTCTAAAATATCAGCTTATATCATTGATATATCCTAACATATCATGGATATATAACATGGATATATTATGGATATATCATATCCATGATATATTCAGGTTATAAACTGAATATATTCAGGTTATATCTTTAATATATCCGGCCGCCGCCGCTGTTCACCGTCATCGTTCATAGTCGTCGCCGTTCACCGCCACCGACGACGTCGTCCACCGTCATCGTCGTCGTTGCCGTTCACAGTTGCCGCCGTCGAAAATATATCCTTGATATATCATGATATAACGCCGGAAAAACCCTAATCCGGTGAGAAAAACACCCCTCCCCACCACATCTCACCTGAAAAAGTCCGATCAACCAAACAACAGAAAAAAAATTCAGACAAAGCAGTTCTGGCGTTCGGCGGCGACGAGATCTGGTCGGAGGCGGCGATATCTGACAGTGGAGGCGGTGTGATTGCTTCGGCAAAGGGTCAGGTAGCGAGATCTGAAGGAAAACGACGGCGGAAGGATCTAAGGTGAAATGACGACGGCGGCGGGATCTGAGGAAGGCGGCGACGTTGGGATCTGAGGGAGGCGGCGGCGACGACGGGAAATAAGGGAGGCGGCGGCGACGGGAAACGAGGGAGGCGGTGGGGACAAGATCTGGCGAGATCTGTTGACAAAATGAAAAAAAGATGAAAAGGAGAAGAGGGATGTGTTGAGTGAAAATATGAAACTTTGAGAAGATGAAGAGTGGAATATGAAAGTTAAAAGTGATAAAGGTAGGCATTAATTAGATGAGGGTATCATAAATATAATTAGTTTCAGTCTTGTTTCTCCCCATGTAATTTTTTCTTTTTTTAATAATTAAATAATCCTTGAAGAGACTGGATTTCGAATCCAAGACCTCCCACCTTCACATTGGGAGGTGTACCAATTGATCTAATATCCAATTGATGGTATGGAACATAGTTAAACTGTCGAATTGCTAAACACCACTCGTTTTTGCTTCGCACTGCCCAGCTTTTAACCTTCTTTTTTTTTCCTTGGCCTTTTTAACCCATAAACTCTTCCTTAACCTTAATCTTAACAAACCAGCGGCATGCGTGATCGTTGACCGTTGACGCAATTTTTTCACTTCTCTTTTAGAGTGCATTTTAAAAAATTTCACAGACAATATAAAGTAAAAATGACAGTGAATAACAAAAACCTTAAATTGTCGTCAAATATACTAGAGAATTCCTTAATTCTTAGACTCGGGTTAACTTTTAACCAAGAATTACAATTAATTATGTAATTCATGTAGTTCTCAAATAATTTTAATTTTTTTTATCTAATGTCTTTTGAAAATAAAAAAATGGAAATTTGACTAAATGAAAAAGAAATCATCCCAATCTATATCAATAATATTTTGGTGGATCTGCTAAAAAAAAGAATATCCTTGGAAAGGTGAAAAAAGAAAAGATATATGAACGTGTTAAAATGAGAACCATAGATTAGTAATTCAATGAACCTTTTATACTGCCAAGAGTCGCATGGATTTGTTGGCAGTAAACTCTGTAATATATATCAGAAATACTGACAAAAGAAATAAAGAACGAGAATCTAAAATTTCAGGTTCAGAATATATATTTATGTGCACAAAAGAAAATAACCTTGTGCTTACTGCAAAATCTTCTGACTCTCAAACTTTCTAGTCCGAGTTGTTGGAATTATATTTGAAAATAACTTTTGTTCTGTTTTATTTATATTTATCAAGTTTGAATTGTTTTTTTAATTGAGCTTATAAATAGATATTAGTTTGTAAATTCGAGAAATAAGGTAAATTTTCTTCTAATTTTATAAATCTTGAATTTGAACTCACAATCTCTCACTTCTCAAATTCTTTAAGAATTGTGGTCATTAAACCAAAATCTAATGAAATTATAAAAGTGTGAGTTTGTTAAAATCAGTTTCTTTTTTTCCTATGGAAATTTGGTACTTTTCTCTAAATTTTAAGGTGAGTGAGTCTATTTGAAGATCTTTTTTTTATATATTCATTAAGCTCGAGCTTAAGAATGTCATACCAAGTCAGTTTTCACTCCAAAAATAAATTTTAACTTTTAATCATAATTAATCAATCGAATTAATAGTTTTTAAGGCCAAAAAATTTATCGTCACATTAAAACTTGAATGTGAAGCTTATTGGAAACTAATTATAGAAAGTTTGAATATCATGTCACAAAAATTTTAGTTCGTTTAATTTCAAATTTTTTTCAATATGAATATAATTTAATATATACTGATTCACTTCATTTAGTTCAATTGAAGAAAGCAACCTAGTTCTGATCACTCGAGTTTGCATATTGCATTATGCCATTGTCATTAAAAATTAGGTATTAATGCTGAACCTATGCTTTATGAACACTTTAAATAATTTAAATCTTTTTGTCTAAAGTCAAAAATAATTCCACCCCCTATTAGTAATTAGCTAATTGTGCAAATTATGCCTAATTGCCAATAAAGTCATTAGCTAAATGTGCAAATTGATCCTTATTGTTCGAGCCATCAATTTATCATCCAATAATATTATCAATCCGATAAATATTTTGGAAATATATATATATATTTCCAAAAGAACTAAACTAATGTTCACCATCCTATGAATTTTGAGATTTTAGTCTTAGTAGGAAATCTTAATTACAAAATAATTTTAATAATAATAGTTATAAATATTAAAAAATTTATATATATAAGAGACCTTGCAAGTGTAGTAACTTCACTAAACATTAACATTTGAAAAATATCATTTTTTCCTAGTGAAATGCATAATTAGTCATCTGAATTTTTCTTTAGTTATCAATTAATACGCTGAACTTCGAAAATTGACAAATAACTATCAAAACTTCATTAAAATAACAACGAACCACCTATATCTCCGTGACTTTTATGTTTTTTGACATCTCATGCTGACGTGGCACACTCCGTAAAAGATATGTGTATCTTACTTTGATCATTCAGAGTGTTCTACATCAGCATGAGATAGCTAAAAAATAAAAATCACGGGAGTATAACCGGTTGGTTGTTATTTTGATAAAGTTTGAATGGTTATTTATCAATTTTCAAAAAAATCCGTGTTAATTAATAACTTGGTATAAATTTATAAGACTTATTATCCATTTAGCTTTTTTTTAGATGAATATGTGATTATCATTGTTAGACAAAAACCATACTATTTATGGTCAAAAAACTGCAAAATAAAGTCCTTAGTTTGGAAAATGATGACGTTATAACTTCTCCCTTGTCATTAGAACAGGTGAAAGGTTTTGTTGGTCAACCTAATATTCTTCATTTATCTGTGAAGTCCTTTTTTAAATGTATATATTATCCATCTGATCACCATACTATGCAATTTATTACCTTTATTTATTCTTGTGTTATGTAACTATTAACTGTTTAGTATGGATTATTTATTTGTTCATATCGCTGTATTGAGTAATATATTCTATTTTTTCTTTACTAATATCAACATTTTTGTGTTTAATATACATTGAGATCTTAAAAAGTATCTTAATAAATCGCATAACACTATAAACCAAAGTAATTGTATGTATATTGAGAATAAACAGACTACACTGCATGATCCAACAACAAGTGTTTTCGCATGAAGAATTTCATAAATCTACGCATAGTAATAAGTAATTTTCTGAACAACCATTAGTTGTTAAGCGGAATGAGATGATAGGTTACTTAAATATTTTAAAGTTGTCACAAATTTCAATCCTTACATGCATAAATGGAACAAATGAAATTGGGAGAGTCATCTTCTACTAGGATTCCTATTTAGATTAATTAGTCGATCAGTGTGTTGAATGTCGAATGGTAAAAAAAATAAAGAGCTTTTAAACTCGCAAACTTTAGCACAAACTTTAAATAATTCATCATATTCAACTCATGCATTAGGAAAGAAACTCGTGCAATATAATTATTTATAAAGAATTTATATTATGTTTTACCGGTTTCGCCAACCAAACGCCACTATTATTATAAACTACTTGTTACAAAT
>CAOJBJ010839660.1:0-13289 GCA_948291685.1 Euphorbia celastroides
CTTGTCACATAAGGGGTAAGGAACTTGTTTACATTACAGAAAAGTGTCATCCAAATTCGAATTGAATTAACTCTGTCAATGTTGGTGATAGGAGGGGGTTTTAAAAATGTATTGGTGATTGGTGCTGATGCTCTTTCTCGATATGTTGATTGGACCGACAGAGGGACTTGCATTCTTTTTGGGGATGCTGCTGGTGCTGTGCTGGTACAGGTACTGTTTCTATTAAATTGTTTAGAGATATAGTTTTCTTGATAATGTGGTTGGAAAATTACACTCTTCTAAACTATCTTTATCGTTATTATTTTTCAAGAATGGAGTACTAGTAGGGAACGAGCTTCTGCTTTTTCTATCATGTCTGAAAAGATATGAAAAGGCCTGAGATCATCTAGTTTGGATCTCATTTGCGAGAGAAGCTTCAGTTGTTAGACTACTGTAATTGGGTAGTTGGAAAGAAAAACTTGGATTTCTGTTCTTCTGATTATTTTTCATGTCTCCTGGAAATAGCTAGTTACTCCAATAGTAATGTTTTCGGTAACCCACAGCCCATTTACCGGTTGCCGATACATTGGTGGCTGTGATAATTTCTTTTAAGCTCAATGACTTTCTATAAAGGGTCAGTTTTGAATTGCTTTCTATAAAATGTGGTATGTAAGGGCAAATTATGTTGTTTTAGAAAAAAACATGCGAGTGCAACTTTTTTGGGACAACAACTTGGGAAAGAAATCCCAAATCAGCTTAAAGTCCATTGGTCAACAATGAATACACTGAACAACTATATTTGGATCTTATCCAAATTCCTGCACTGAAGTTTTTCATAATGGTTGACTTACCGAGTTCATGAGTAGGAGAGATTACAGCAACATTGTGAGTATCCATATTACTGTCCACATAAGCTCAATGTGTAATCTTATTGATACAAATGTGATTACGAGAGCTAGAACTCTGCTCTGATCTTCAGTTATAAAGTAGGCTGGTTACTGACATTTAAAATCTATTAGATCATGCCAATATTAAACATGTTTCTGCCAAATGTATATTCTGCTCATTTGTACTGTTCTTTCTATGATACTTTTTGCAGGCATGTGATGGTAGTGACGATGGTTTATTTAGTTTTGACCTGCACAGTGACGGTGATGGCCAAAGGTACGTTGTTTTTTCAACCAAGTTGAAACCTCCATTCGATTTTCTGGTGGATCAGATCACATTGTTCGTGTTTGGTGCAGACACCTGAATGCTGGCATGGAGGAAAATGAGGCATTGGGATCGAATTGGTCGGTGTTAGGGTTTTCACCGAGGCATGCTTCCTATTCATGCATTCAGATGAATGGGAAAGAGGTGTTCCGGTTTGCAGTGCGAGTTGTGCCTCAGTCTATTGAGCATGCTCTTGCAAAGGCCGGTCTCTGTGCCTCTGACATTGACTGGTTGCTACTCCACCAGGTACTTGCTATACACTTCACCCATTTTTTGTGTCTCTTATTTTATGTTTTGTGACCTTTATAGTCGTTAAGTTGTGTGATTTATTAATTGTCAGGCTTTGTTCTTTTCCACTAAATTGAGGGTTGCAGAACTGAACCGAATTGAAACTTATTGACTGAAACTTTATGGAAACTTATTGAAACTGAACTGGGTTGAGGGTCTGTTTGGGGCTGCTTTCCCAAGTTGCTTTTTCTAAAAGCTCCATTTTAAAGTTTTCCCTAAAAGCAGTAGATTATAGTTTTGGGAAAGCTGTTTTGACAGTTCTCAACTTTTTGATATAAAAGATCAAAATGTATTGCCAAAATAAAAAAAAATGATGTTGTATGAAAAGTTTGTGATACCAGCTTTTAGGAACAACAACTCTGACAACAATACCAAACAGACCCTGAATGAAAAATAAGTTGAAAAGAACACGGCCTTACTGATTTGGTCCTGTGCTTTGCCCTTTTTATCAATTCGATCCTTGTGCTATGCAATCTATTATCTTTTTGGGGCCATATGTCATAGAAGTTTCGTTAATGTTGTTTTACATAATATTCGCTGAATGGTCCGAAAAGGCGACATAGAACAGCACATGGAACACATGTATAATGTGGATAGCGAAGGGAGCAAATGGGCAAACAAGTAATACATTAAAAACTAATATGACAAAATGAAATATTTGCAGGCAAACCAGAGGATCTTGGATGCGGTTGCAACGAGGTTAGAAATGCCAGCAGAGAGAGTGATATCAAATTTGGCAAACTATGGCAACACGAGTGCTGCTTCGATTCCACTGGCGTTGGATGAAGCGGTGCGAAGCGGGAAGGTGAAAGCGGGCCATACAATTGCAGCTGCCGGTTTTGGAGCCGGCCTAACTTGGGGCTCTGCGATTCTTAAATGGGGCTGAGGCTTCTCTTTTTCATCAGAGAAATTCATTGTAATTTTGAATATGTAATGCAAATGATCAGAATAGGTACCTATGCAATGTTATTTTCGAGACCCCAGAGCAGGTCCCCTTTTTCTTGTTTGTTTGTTCTTTTTTTTTTTTTTGGGAATTTGCACCTTTAATAAATTTTTGTTTTTGAGATTGTTTGAAGACATGTTGATGGTATGTCGAGAAAAAAAACTAAGGTGTCATGGGTGTGATTCAGTGACTTGTTGCTCTAGTTAAGAAATGTCAACTCTAGAATAGATAATATAAGTCGAGAGAGGGGTAGCTCTTTGTTAAGCATTTTTCACAAAATAGATCAACCGCATTTGTCCATTCAAATTGAAAAAGAGTATCAGTTTGTCTCTTAATTGCGATATGTTCAATTTTATTAGTTTGACTTTTCAAACATATCAGAGGATAAAGAGATACTTTTAAAAGTTCGGTGAAACAATGACATTTGGACAAATTTGGTATGCCTAGGATGCATTTGGTCTACAAAATATGTGTTCGCTTGTCACTTATTAGTATATGATGGTGGATAAATTTTTTGGCTTCAAAATGATATATAGTCTTATATTAAACCAAATACAATCAATGAAAAAATATACATGTCTTTATTCCAAGTAAAAGGCAAGAAAATCAATTAAAAACCATCTATAAGGACCATTATACCAGATAAAAAGAATACAAAGGAAAAAGTCTTAAAACCAAAATCAACAAAACAATAAATTTAAAGACCTTAACACCAGTAAAAACTCTTAGAACCAAAGTATAATGAGTTTTATACCAAGTACCGTCTTTATATATTTTTTTTACTTCAAAATTCAATATCTCAATTGACAAAAGAAGGAATTGGGAGATGAGTAAGGATTGAATTCGTTTACTGTACACATATGATGTTTTTTCAAATAATTTACAAATCATTGAGCATGTGTTGTGAATATTGTAAGGCACCAGTGTGGAAAAAATTCCATATTTGAAAGAAATAGTTGAGTTTTATGGTAAACAAAGGTGATTTTTGTTTTGAAATTTGAAATAAAAAGGAGAAGTAGGGAATCAAGAAAAAATGAGAAAAATAAGCAAGAAACCAAGAAAAGTGAGAGTTGAGAGAATAGAGGAGATGAACTTTCATGTAAATGGGAAATTCGTTCAGTGTGTATTATTTAGTTTAAATAGAAAAATAAAAAGATATATTTTGGCTAATTGAAAAAAAATCTAAAGCTGTATTGTCCATAATGAGCAGTGAAAGCAGCCACAACTGAACTCTCCATTTCTTACTTGTCAGCCATTTTCTACAGAGACCAAATCTGCAAGAGATGCGCTCTTTACTCTACAGAATTCCCCTTTTCAATTTCAACAATCACCACTCTTCATCTTTTAGGTTTCCTTCTCAGCTTTCTCACTCCCCCCTCATCAAATCAGGTGCCAATTTCTCTCTCATTCTGCTGCTAATCGTGGATTTGGTCTAGATTTTGCGTTTATCCGAGCTTCAATTCAGTCTTCTTTCTGTGATGTACTTGAATTTTGCTTGATTTCTCGTTTTGTGCATATTGTCAAATCGAGTTTCGTATTCATTGCTTGATTTAAGTGTAGGAGTATGCAGAGCGAGTCAAGTAGTGGAATTGTTTCCTAGTGTGTCTCCAGAGATAGTTGTGAGAGAGGCAAGGATAGAGGATTCATGGGAAGTGGCAGAGACTCATTGCAGTTCCTTCTTTCCTGGCTATTCTTTCCCGCTGGATTTCTTACTGAGGATTAACAGAATTGTGGGGATGTTATATGGATTCTCAATTCCACAAGGATCCCAGAGAACTTGCTTGGTTGCTGTTATTGGTTGCTCAGCTCCTGGATTCATCTTTGGCGCTCACGATTTCAAAGTTCGTTTCAACAGAGGATGTGTTACTGGGATTTTGACAATCGATACTGTTGCTGATTATCTTCCACGAAAAGGTCCCCTGAGGCAAAGAAGGTAATTTTTTGCATTTAATTTTGCAATAGAGCCTTTAATTGTATGGGGTACTTTGGAGTAAAAACAGGGTTGAATCCAATAAGGATTTAAACAATTTGATCTCTGGGAACCTCTTTGTTTGTTTGATGCTTTGATTTAACTTGCTGTGTGTTACACATTGATCATGTTATAAGTGAACGGCTTCTTTATTACCCTCAAGAGAGAAAATTGATAGTCTGTCAATCTTTTTGTTTACCGATATAAACTATAGAGACTGAAGATGAATTCATTGATTTCCTTGTGACATTTTCTCATTGATTCTTTCCTAAGTGTCTGTGAGCCATTGTGAGTAGCCTTAATATTTTCTCGATTGCAACAATTGTGACTGAATCTATGTTCTCCTGTTCTTACAATGAATGGATCTATTGTTGTGATATATGAACAGGACTGGAATTGCATACATATCGAATGTGGCAGTAAGAGAGGAACATAGAAGGAAGGGGATAGCAAAGAGGCTGATAGCAAAGGCAGAGGCTCAAGCCAAGACATGGGGCTGTCGAGCCATAGCTCTTCACTGTGATCTCAACAATCCCGGGGCCATGAAACTGTACAAAAGCCAGGGCTTCAAATGTGTTAAGATTCCCCAAGGTGCCAACTGGCCCCACCCTAGGACATCTCCCAATGTCCATTTCAGCTTCATGATCAAACTGCTCAAATCCCACACTTCCACTTAAATTCTTTAGGAGCATGAGCATCAGTTGTAAGTATAAACCGCTGCTGCACATATTTGTATACTCGGCTTATCCGGTACTTTTTCGGCTTTTTTGTGGTATTGTATTTATATTGTGAATATTGCATTGTATGTTGGTTGCTTGTGAAATGCTGCTACTTAGTTCAGAAAAAGTAAATTAATTGGAAATTGGCTTCTTTTATGCAGACTTTGGGGTTTTATTGTAGTGAATTGTGGTCTAACTTTAGCACATTTTATCATAAACTTCATTTTTGTGAAAAAATCTTGCATAATATAAGGACCCAAGTACACCTACAAATATAAGAATGTGATTGTAATTTAAGGCTATGTTATTTTTAACTTATTTTTCATTCAGTTTAGTTCAATTCAGTTTAGTTTCCTTAAGTTCTGCTTCATTAGAATTCCATGGGAAGTCTATTAAGTGTCATTAAATTTCAATAACTATAGATAAGTTTGACATAGTTTTGAACATCATTTAATTTCTATTAATTTCATATATATTTTAGTTTCATATAAATTTTAGTTTCATCAAGTGTTAATAAGTTTCAATAAGTATCAAATAAGTTTCTGTCAACAAGTTTCAAATAAGTTTCAGTTTCATTTCAATTTAGTTCCGTTTAGTTCAATTCAGTTCTGTCGTTAGTCATTCGTTCTAAAAGATTAGAGCCTCAAAATCTGAGCAAGATTGGTCTTCTAAATGTTAAATTTAACTTCACTACTGGAAAAGTACATATAAATACCTTCGATTTGACATAAAATTCGCCCGTTCTGGTTAGTGCTTTTTTTTTTAAAAAAAAATTACCTTATATGGGCTTACATTAAATAGAAAGGAAAATCTCCACCCCACCCCGGATATGGTTCGAACCTGAGACTTTTAGAATCCACAAACTTCATCTTAACCACTAGGCTCCACAAAATCCAAGCCGTTCTGGTTATTGTTACAATTAATTAAAGTAGCCTATAAATTACTCCCTTCAAAATTTATCTTTGAATCTTACAAGTTTGTCAATTCTTTACAAATTTGTTATATGTCTTAATTCCCAACCTAACCATCCAAATACAATGGCCTAATACATACCTAGCCCCTTGAACTTGGCTCACTTTACCATTTGCCCCCCTAAACTTTTGTTTTGTCCCGCCAACCCCCCAAACTTGGCAAAAGCACACCCGATAGCCCCATGTTGCTGACTTGGAGGCGAGTATGCGTTATTTCCTACTCGAAGGCGCGTGAGTCGCATAGGATCTAGTTTTTTTTCGCCGGAGAGAGTTTCCAGCCAAAAAAAGTTGCATTTTTCAAGCGGTTGGGGGAGCTGAAAACCAAGTTACAGAGAAGGGAAATCACCTAAGTTGAGTATTGGAAGTGGGAACGACGGATTTTTCCAGCCGGGTTCGTGTTGTTTCTGGTTTTTCTTCACTGGAGAGGGTTTCTAGCCAACTTTCAAATGCGTTTTCAGGCGGGAATAAAGGATTTTTCTTGTTGCGTCCGCCGGAGAGGGCTTCCGGCCAAAACTCAGATATATATTCTGGCCGGGTTCGCGATTTCGGCGGTGTTCCGGTGCCGGTCAGTGCGTGTTTTCACACGCATTGACTTTTCAACGGTAAAACATGGACAAGGGGCTATCGGGTGTATTTTTACAAAGTTTGGGGGGTTGGGGGGACAAAACAAAAGTTTATAGGGGAAAAATAGTGAAGTGAGCCAAATTCAGGGGCTAGATATGTATTAGGCCAAATACAATCGATACCATGACATTATTTAAACAACAATGAAAAAATATATAGAATTGCAAGAATGACATATATTTTGAAGAGTCTTGAATATAGGTTAATTTGCCACTTTAAAAAAATTTAGTGGGAACTTCTTTTAATGTTTATTTAACTTAGTTTTTCCTTTTAGGAATTTTTAGAATTATTTATGTCAAGTTTGTAAATCAATTCGCATTACTTTTTTTTTGCTAATGCAACCGATTCTTCGACATATATAGAAATTTAACTTTATGTTTTTCTACCTTTAATTAGAGTTGTAATCACTTCTAATTTGATATAATAGACTATATCTTTCAGTAAAAAAAAATAAGTTTTTCCTTTTTGTTTATATGTTCTCTAATACCACTTACAACACTTTCTTCTCTTTATAAGTTTGAATTTTATAATGAAAATCGCCATATCTTCTAAATTGTTGATTTTTCGATAGGATTCCATCACATATTTTGTTCGTTTTATTTTTATATTTGAAATAAGATCCTTTTAGATATACTATTGACAAAACCGAAGAAGGCATGTATATATGTAGTTGGCTTACGTGAATCTAGGATGTTTATTGTTTAGGAAAAGAAGCCATAAAAATTCAATTTATGAGGATTTAAAGAGAATTTTATTCAAATTATGTAGGAGGCGGATAAATGTGTAGCAACAGACCGTGGAATACGAGTTACAGATAACGGCAACAGAAAGGTATGTTTTCCAAATGTTATTTGGTTAATATTTGTGAACTAAATTAAAAGGATTTGCTATTTAATCATTAGCAGGTTTTCTACATTTTCACACTTTACAATACTTTGAATCATAACGACCAACTTAAGGTATTGGTACATGCAATCTTCATTATTTTTCTAAAATGTGATTTGGACCAAATTTAAAAGTTGAAAATACAAATTTTTTTACAGTTAGGAGCTCGAAGTTCAGAAGAAGCTGCAAGTTGGATTCGTTCGTTGTAGAATGCTACACTAAAGGTATCCAAATTGTAGATAAATATAGTTATTTTGTGTTGTTACAATTTGTCCTTTCATATTTATAGGAGCGTCCAAACCCTGCTCAAGACTTTGGGACTATTTCTAAAAGAAATGGTCCACCGTTAAGGTATGCCCCTTTGAACACAAATTTCACAAATCTTTCAACTCTCTAGAAATAGAATTTGTTCCAAACATATATATGCATGGGTTTTTTTACCTAAAAGTACAATTAGCTAAACTTGAAATTTTCTTATAACTTTTGGAACCTATTACCATGATATTATACATAATTTTGATAGATCGATCATTGCGGATGCTATTAAAATAATTGTCTTCAACAACGTAATATGATAAGTGAAATTTTAAGTTAGGGTCAATTTGAGATTAATTTTTATAGATGTCAATACATTCGAGCACTATGACAGTAAGACATTACTCCCTCTAGTTTTTTTTAATAGACGTTTTAACTAGAATCATCAAAACCAATAACACATTTGTTACACCACCAAAGTGACTAATATATCCTCTACACTATTATCTTTCTTCTTAATTACTTGCTTAAAATTTCGTTAACATTTAACTTCTCTTCGATTTAATACAAGGGTAAGTTAGGAAAAATTGACATAAAAAGATATTGAAAAATGTTACATGTCTATTAAAAGACTGAAATAAGAAAACTTAAAGTGTTCATTAAAAAAGACCGAAGAGAGTAATACATAATCAAGATGAGTAAAGACAAAGTAAAAGATATATTGGAAATAAAATTGATGAATGTGAAATGGGTGCAGCTGTTTAAGTGGTCCAAAAGGGTGTGGAGTGTAAAAAAGCAGTTGATTATTACTCAACCTTACACAATGAGGCAATGAAACCTGATGTTATCGCGCCCTCTTCCTGCAAAATTTTTGGCTGTCAAAATGGTATTATACCTTCTTTATTTTTATCATTAGAACCACAAAGATAATAATTGCTTAATTGCAGGACTACGTCTTTTTAAAGAGGCCAAAGATCAAGACTCTAGTGGAGGGGTAGGTATATTTTCGTTGCTATTGGAAAATCACTACGAGCCTGTGATACATTATAGAGGCATTAAATTTGACTGAATCAATCTAAATTATACTTTTATGCATTGTGCAGTAACTACCAATGTGAATTATGGATTCAATTCAATTTCGCATGTTTGTGAAAATGATTTAAGCGTCAATTAGTAGAAGTTATAGTTTATTTGGGATAAAGTTCTCATGTTTAATTTGAGGTTTAGCTATCAACTCCAATTAACAATGTATCTAACGTTAAAAGGAAATGAAAATTTTCACAACTTGTTCTTGTGTTTTAGGTTTATTGGTTGTATAAGAACTGTAGTTATGTTTACAGCAACGGGACTATCATCCAGCAATAATGGCGGTTGGTGTTGTAGATGGGACTTCCGAAACCATTTTTAAGGTTATCATGTCCCTTGGTCCATTATATTCATTGTATATAGTAAGCCAAATGCAATCGGACCCCTTTGATTTTGTCTATTTTTTTATCCGGCCACCCTGAATTTTTAAAAGTTTCTCTCGCCCCTTTTAAAATCTTTCAAAAGTTTCTCTCACCCCCTTAGGTGCCACGTGTCGACTTTTGTCTGGTTTGACTTTTCAAACATGACATCCAATCAAAAGCTGACACGTGGCACCTAAGGGATGACAGAAACTTTTGAAAGTTTTTAAAGGGGGCGAGAGAAACTTTTAGAAAGTTCAAGGGGGCGAGAGAAACTTTTGAAAGTTCAGGGGGATCGGACAAAAAAATGGACAAGTTCAGGAGGGTCCCGAGACATTAAGCCTATATAGTATTACTATTACTATTACTATTACATAACTTACATTTTCACGAGGTCGTAGCCTAGCGGATAACGACTGTAGCTGCGATCCTAGAGGTCGCAGGTTCGAGTCCACACTCGGGTGCGGAAGGATAAGGTTTTCTTTAAATATTATTGTAAACTCATTATGAGGCAACTTTTTTAAAAAAAAAAACTTACATTTTCGAGAGTTTAAGAGAAAAATTACGAATCATAGTGATATTATTTTTTTATTAGATTCAAACCCTAAGTTTTTATGAAATAAGCAAAATCATATTCAAATTCGTTAATCTTTTTCATTTTATGTGGATGATGAGTTGCAGATGGGACTTCTGCTTTTACAAAGGTGCCTTAGTGGAATATCTTGATGGTCATACAGATATAATTCACTTGCAGTTGTACAGCAATTCCTTTCCAAGGTCATCATTCATTACATAGATTTCCTACATAATCTGTAAAAAGATTTGCAGCGAAACTCACAAAATGTGTAGTGTAAACTCGAGTCAAATTGTTGTTACAAATTACAAGTTCATAAATATTTGAGCGTTGTTGAAAAAGTCATTCATAATTTCATAGGAGGATGAGACCAAGAGATTTATTGTTGCGACGGTATTGGAGAAGAGAGGATGATGGCACATATGGTATTGATTCCTATACAGTAAATTGAAATAAATTGTCCATTGAGTAAAATTTGGTAATTAATGCTGTTGTTTGGCAGTGATCAGTGATTCACAAGAAGTGCCCACCACAAAAAGGCTATGTCCGAGCATGCCTTAAAAGTAACGTATGCTTTGCTTCTGCTTTTTCATTCACAAAATTACCAAGGATCGACATAATTCTTATTAGTGGAGACCTCAAAAATCTCAAATCAAAAAAATGTTTATAAACGAAGAATTTATGCTTGTTGCATCGTTTCTAAGGCAAAGGAAAGAGATCATGTGTGAAGCACATGCTGGCCATTGATTGGAAGTCTCGCAAATTGCAAATCAGCCCCTCCAGATCAAGTCAACGATCCATTACCATTTCCATGCTTGAACGGGTTGCCGGTACTCACCTTTTCAAAACTGTTTGAAGTGGGCAACTGACAAAACTTAATCAAAAAAAATGC
This sequence comes from Euphorbia celastroides, assembly GCA_948291685.1. Taxonomy (NCBI): domain Eukaryota; kingdom Viridiplantae; phylum Streptophyta; class Magnoliopsida; order Malpighiales; family Euphorbiaceae; genus Euphorbia; species Euphorbia celastroides. The sequence continues at coordinate 10,757 of CAOJBJ010839660.1, forward strand.
AGCAATTAGAGAAATGTTTGAAGCAAAAGCAACAAATTATCCAGAGATAATAACATGGCAGTATACAGAGAGTGCAACGTTGAGTAGTAATCATAGAAGCGAAAGTGAAGAAGAAGAAGAGACAAATAAGAGTTTCACAAGCCTAGCAAATGCAACTGAAGAGTTCTTTGATGTTCCTGATGCCGATGATTTGCTCGATTTTGACCCTTTGGAGACTGAATGGTCTCCTGACCATCAAATCCACACCCCGGTATCCTTTCCTTTTAGGCCCCGTTCTCTTGCACTTATAATTTTGGTTCAGTTAAGTTTATTTCTAGTAAGTTCAGTTTAGTTATAATAAGTCCATTTTTTCAACTAAGAACTTATAAACTGTTCGATAACATGTTTTCGGAACTTATAAGTTTTAATAAGTCCAGTTTAGTCAAGTTCAATATAAAGTATTGAGTTTAATTTGAATAAATTCTAAAAAGTTTTACTAAATTCATTTTTTGAGCAACTTAAAGTCCAAGAAAACAAGCTTTATAGTCTCAAGTACAAGTTTGGGTATTAATTGTCTAACAATGAGAGTACTGTTGTAGAGTATTGTCCCCGCAAGGTTATCATCAGCAGCAGGATTTGTGAAGAAATTACAAGAACTTGCAGGTTAGTTACTAGTTATACGTTATACAAATGGTTACATCTTAAAGATTGAATTATAACTAATAAAAGAAAAGAAATGGAAACCGAGAGTGCAGTTCAAAAGAAGGGATTGGACGTGCAAGAGTTGAGTACAAACAACACAACAGTGGCATATGGATCATTTCTTCAGTGTGACCCTACTTGTACTTTACCTTGCTCTTGCTCTTCTGCTGATCCTTCCTCTTTTTTGATTCGTGGTCCAACTTATTTGAACGATAACCGCAAGGTAGTCTTTTTATTCATTCAATTACTAACCACAATTTTCTTTTTGGTGTTGTTATGGAAATAATCTTCCTTGGAATCGAAGAAAAATAAATGGAAAAAAATCAGATGTTGCAGAATGTTTCCTCGTTATCTGTCATCGGATGAAATAACTATTTTTATTTGAAATGAAGGAATAAACATTTTATGAGATGAAAACTTTTTCTTCCATTACACAAAATAACTATTTTGCGAATGGAACACCCGTGTTAATGTTTTTTCATTGAAGTTAAAATATTTGTTTTGGTGACGTTGATACTAAAGGCAAACAATACATTAATGCAACTGATAGGAGCAGATTGGTTGAAATCCAACGAACGAGAAGATAATCTAACCAGTCGACCACAAAGCATTGTTCAGGTCCATTAACATTAATTTTACGATGAAATAAATTTTATGAATGCGAATTATATTTGACAAATATCAAAATGTTTATTCAGAAACATGCTGCAAATGGTGGATCCGAGTTCTTCTTTGTCATCACCATGCAGGCAAGTCTTTAGTTTATTTTATAAAGCTAACAATGCCACAATGATAACATGTATCTTTTTTTTTTTTGTAATTATGAATGCAGGTTCCGGGTCCGACAGCATGCACATTGCCATTGTATTACATGCTAAATACTCCTCTAGAAGAAACACCCTTGCTTTATAACTTTGTTCACAGCGACAATACCTTTGGTAACTCCAGATTTAAGCCCATTCCTCACATTTCTAAGGTATCTCATTTGATACTTCAACTTGTTTCCCGTAGATTCCTGAAACTTTGGAAGGAACTCTGTTAGTATCTCAACTTTTTAAAAAGTGTGCCAGTTTACTAACTCAGTATCTGGTGTCAACTTTTGGTTGGTTTGATTTTTTAAAGGTGTCAATTTTAATGTTTCTCTCTTCTCTCAGAAGTTGACACATGGTACTAAGAGAGTAAACTGGCGTACTTTTTGAAAGTTGAAATACCTACAATGTTAATTTCAAAGTTCAGAAGACAATAAGTTTTAGAGACAAGTTGAGGTACTTGTTAATGCGTTTGGCCTATACAAATACTAGCTTTCTGTTACGAGGTTTTATAATCGGAGTTGGAGAATATCTATTCCTTTAATCGAGTGATGAAAAATTAGTTAATTGCATGTATTGACCTTTTTGATTTAGAGGGATCTTGGATTGTGAAACAAAGTGTTGGGAAGAAAGCGTGCTTAATTGGACAAGCGCTAGAAGTTAACTATTTCCGCGGCCAAAGCTATCTCGAGGTCTTTCGCCTTTCAAGCTTTTATTATCTCTAATGAACTTTTGCATGCAAATTAACGTTACTTACAAGTGAACTTTGAAAGCTTATATGGTTTACTAGAGTCACTTATGCTTAGTTAGTTGGCTCAACTTAATGTAGCTGCTCTAGTTTCAACTCTTGACCTCACCACCAACCCCTCGTTCTTAATCTTAATGCTCCAAAGAATGCAATTTATTTTAGTACATTTTACGTACAAACTTCTTGAAATTTTCTATACTAAAAGTGCTTGACTTGAAATCATTAAAAAATAGAGTTGTTCAATCACACCCAAAAGTAGCACCATAGCTAAGAAGCACGGAAACTCTTAAAGTAT
>CAOJBJ010839735.1:0-10072 GCA_948291685.1 Euphorbia celastroides
CAGGGCCAGTGTATTCGGAATGAAGATTGAGGTTTCCCAAATCGGAAGTCAAGTGATGAGAAGCACTGGAATCCAGGATCCAAGGTTGAGAGTTGTATGTAGTAGAAGCGAGTTGTGAGGAAGGCGGACGAGGGAGTTTGGCAGAGGAGCAGTCACGAGCTATGTGACCGATCCCGTAGCAGTTGTGACACATTGGTTGATTGGGTGGAATCTGAAAGGGTGGGTGAGCTGGATCGGTGTAGGCAGGTGTGAAATATGGGTGAGGTGTGTTGTTGTAGGCGGCCTGACCTGGAATGGCGGAATAGGGACTGGGATATGGACTGAGAATGCCATGACCACGACTTGAGCCACGACCTCTACCACCGCGAGATCCACGATCGTTTCCATGAGAACCACGACCAGCAGATGGTCGGAAGGCAGGCATAGTAGTGGGGGAAACAGTTTGTGATGCCGAGTTCCTGTTGACCTGTCTTTCATCCATGAGAAGCAAGCCGAAGATGTCATCAAATTTGATAGACTCAAGTTTGGCTTCCATAACGTATTTAAATGTATCATACTGCTCTCCTAATCCCATAAGAATAGAATCGACCAAATCATCTTCACTCATTGAGTAACCGAGAATAATTTATCATAGATACCTTTGGCCTTGAGCATGTAGGTGGTTATGTCATCAGTACCTCGCTGAATGTTGAGTAATTGAGAGTGAAGGTTCCGGATTTGGGTACGAGAGCCACAAGAATAGGCTCGAGATAATTTCATCCATGCTTCTGAGGCCGTTTCAGAGGAGATGATTTGAGGCAAAAGATTTTCAGATATGGTGGTGAGGATCTAACTCAACACTTGTTGGTCCTTTTGTTCCCAAGCATCGAACAAGGGATTGATAGAACCGTCTGGAAGAAATTTGGGTGGAATATCAGAAGGAGAATCAAGGTGATGCGCAAGACAGCAGCCTTTCAGGAGGCTTAGGAATTGTGCTTTCCAAATCATGAAATTGCTTGAGGTAAGCTTGTTATTAATCATTCCCGTAAGATTGGGACTGATGATTTGTTTGGGGTTGAAAGTAGGAACTGTATGAGTTGTAGGGGGTGTGATTGTCGAAGGAATCATAGTGTTTTGGGAAAAACCCGTGGAGAGGCCTAGGGTTTCACGGAGGTTGAGCATAGAACCAGAGGATAAGTAAAGAGGCAGTGTAGATGCTGGGATAGGAGAAAGAGCAGTGTTCGACCGAATTAAAATTGGAGCCAACGTTGGAGGAGCAAGCAACAGGACAGACATTATTGGAGCTGAGGGCGGTGGAGTAGAAGCCGCCGCAGGTGGGGCAGTCGAAAAAGATGCCGTATTAGGGTTATCGTCGACCAGTGAAAAAAAATTTAGGGTTTTGAACCAAGCTCTGCTACCATGTAAACTTTGCTTGAATTAATTATAATGAATGATGTACATGAATATATATATATAGAGATTCCTATACGGATAATACTAAACAAATAGTATTCTATACAACTTAGGAATCCTAAATAGAATAGGAAAAGTCCTATATGAGATATACTCTAATATGTGTACAAAATCTTGAAAGGGAATTACATAATTTATTCACCAATTCATTGTTGCTCCATCACAAACACAATGTAAAATAAGAATGCGTGTATTGATTTGAGTATATAAAATATGGTCAATATGTCGTGCAATCAAGAAGCCAATGAACTAATGAAGTAAACAAAAAAAAATGAGATCGATTATTCTGCTTTTGTAAGTCACTCTTTGAGTGGCTTTACTAACTGAGGTCTCGGTGCTATGACAAAAAAATTCTAAGTTACTTTGCAAACAAGATTTTCCAAAATAGTTAAGCAATATAATGCAATGATGTTTTTTTTTAAAATAAAATGATGCAACGATAAATAAAGCTCAACCACCGATAAAAAAAAGCTCCGGGTTCAATTTTTTCACGACAGTATGGGGGTGTCATTTGGGTTGTTTTGCTCTTCGTTTGCTTGGGTTGTTTTATGTTAACCTCTTTATAACTAATTCAACCATCCTTCTTGGCTGCTTTGTGCTGATTGCCTTCGTTGCTTATCTCACCAAAATATAATTATTATAATAAAAATAAATACATAAATAAAAAGTATAAGCTTAAAAATTTCATTTATTAGCACTTATAATTGCTTGTAGTATTATATAAATAGATGTTTTTAGGATTTAATCACTTCTTCAAACCCTAAAGAGAACTTATTGGTCACATAGATAGAAATGCAATTAATATATGCAAAAATAGCAACATCAAAACACAAATGGGAAAGTAGCATTGATAAGAAGAACAAAACTCTGCTGAGAAAAATGAAATCAACAACTCCAAAATAAGAACCATTTATATACAGAATAAATCAACAACTCCAAAATATGAATTAAATAGCAATAATGGAAAAACACATTATATTCGTATAAACCAAACGGCTACCACTATAAAAACACATGATTAATTAGATAAAATCAAATGCCTTCTCAAACCTCTATGCATTAAATGGACCAAGTAAGATTTCAAAATTATAATTATTCTAAGATTTCAAAATTATAATTATTCTAATCAACTTAAATAAGTAAATAAAAGGTATATATGAGGTTAAACATGTCATTTAACACTTAATTGTTTTTAGTAATATATAGATAGAATAGATGTTATATATTGTCCCCTTGTGATGTACGAATACGTCGTTTATAATTAAATTAAATTTTAGAAAATAAGATTCATGACATGTTTTAAATGATATATATACTAATTGGTAATTATGAAATTTGATTTATTTGATAAAATAATTAAAATTATTATCTACTAGGGAAATTTTTTTTAGCATTTAATTGCTTTTATAATATATATAGATATAGATTTCGAGTTCAAGTTCAAGTTTTTCACTTTGATACCTGAAGTTGAGATGCCCTTAGCTTAGTTTGTTCTCAATTTCATTCAAAAAACTTTACTGAGACATCTTCTATTAATTCAATTCTTGGGTCTTTTTGCAAAGATCAGCCTATGTCTCATGTTTTAATTATGTTAATGTTTTTTTTAAAAAAATAAATAAAGAATAGCGGTTCTAGAAGGTCTTTTGAGGAATCATATTGTTAGAAGATAAATTAATTATCAGTCTATGATATAAAAGCTTTTGGAGATTGTTACTGGATCACATGGATCACGTAAAATGGAGACAACACCATTGCCACTAACAATAAAATAAAACTCATACAATTACACATGAGTTGATTTTGCATTGGAAGAATTCAGATGAAGTAATAGTTAAAAAACACGATAAAACACAAGTTAAAATGGAGGAATACTCTGCTCATTCTTGAAGAAATTGAATGGATCTATACTCTTCTTCACTTTGGTCAACCTAAAGAAGTTGTTTTTGAAATACTTAAGACCATAAACTGAAGCGTCTTGAAAGTTCGTCTCGTTACTCGGGTTACTTCCAATGTCAAGATCTCTATAGTTAAGATAGCATTCTCTTGGATTTTTGCTCACATAAGAAGCCATTCTGTCGTACATTTTTCTCTGTAGACTTATCCTTCGGTCGTGGGTCTTTGCTCCATCTATAGCCGATGTTATTACCAAATACTGAATCTTGAATAAGTATCCTTTTCTATGTGGAAATGGCGTTTTCGTGTCACGGATTTCTCTCATTCTTCCTCCGTAAGGATTCCATTGCATGATCATTCCTTCCGTTTCCATAAACATCTCCCATATCTTCTTCAAATCGTTTTTAGGTATAATATCTTTCACATAATCCGATTTGCTCTTGAAAAACAGGTTGGCTAGACCAGTTCGCTTTACCATGCCTTTGGTAGGTGTTCCAATCGCACCATTATCCCAAAACATGGTAGATTCAACCCAACTCATTTCGTGACAATCTTGGGGCTTCAAACCCAATTCTGAGAACTTACTTTTTATCAATGAAAGGAGCTTGATTTTTTGCCCTAAAAATTGTCCAATAAATCTGACCCGAACAGTCTTTTTTTCGGTCTCATTACTCGGTTTTTGAATCTCCGGTTGTGCCCTGATGTAGAGATTTCTGTTTGTTGTGGTTGATATTTGTTGCCACCTGTAAAAAAACATCGGTGGCACCTTGTTCCAATGTTCGTGGAACATTGAACACAGTAACAATAGGTGGAACTCGAACAAGTTTGACTTTCCACGAAATAATAACACCAAAGCTAGCTCCTCCTCCGCCTCTAATAGCCCAAAAAAGATCCTCCCCCATAGACACTCTATCATATATATCCCCATTATAGTCGACAAATAACGCGTCGATAACATTATCGACAGAAAGCCCGAACTTCCTCATTAAATTACCATACCCTCCACCGCTAAAATGGCCACCGATTCCAACTGTAGGGCAGACTCCCGCCGAAAAGGCGTGAACTTTACTTTTTTTGGAAATTTCATAGTAAAGTTCTCCCAGAATGGCTCTAGATTGCACCCAGGCGGTCTCAGAGGCAATGTCTATATCAATAGACCGAAGATTGAACATGTCTAGAATAACAAAAGAAGTGTTGGATCTATAAGAAAGACCCTCCCAATCATGGCCACCACTTCAGATTCTAATTTGTAAGGAATTATCCTTTGCACAATTGATTGTTGCTTGGATATGAGATTCCACTAGTGAGGTGATGATAGCTTCCGGTTTTTTGGTGTTTAGAAATCGAAGGTTTTTGAGGTACTCTTCGAGGACTCGGTGGAAAGAGGAATTTTTCGGGGTGAAAATGACATCTTGGATGGGTATAGAGTGATGAATGTGGTTTGGTAGACATTGGAGAAAGCTATCAACATTATCGGCTAGATTTGATGGTGTTGCTGCTGAAACTACTACTAGAAACGTAAATAGTAATGCTAAAACCTTCATTTTTGTTGAGTGTGATCTTTTTTATCTGTGAAAATTGATTTTAGATATATATAGAGGGTTTAAATCTTACTGTATTGATTGTTTTTATTGAAGTCAATGGACATTTTAGTATTCATTCGCTGGCAACTATAACATAGTTAATACGTGTAATATTTTTTTTTGAAATATTAATAAATCCTTGAAGAGACTGAGTGTCGAACCCAAGACCTCCACCAACACATTGGAAGGTGTACCACTTGACCAAAGGCCAATTGGTAGTTAATACATGTAATATAAAAAGGAAAATTCACGTTTATTGTATTTATTTATGAGATATATATAAAATAAAGGATGAAACTTTGTTATTTAGTGAATTTGCAAAAACGTTCTTGCAGATGGAAAGTTGTAAGAAAAACATGGCAGAGAGTTAGATTCTTTTGCATGGTCAAAGCTTTTGGGTGCATTTGAGATTTATATTTTTCAAAGGAATTCAAGCTTATGGACTGACTGCGAAAGAAGATATTACTCCATGGAAGTATGGTGTTATTTGTAAGCAAAATAATTCAGTTTAACGTGTTCTCACCAAAAATTCGATATATATTGTCCTTGACCTGCGAAATGGTGGTTGTATCTTGTTGAGTTTCTTTAACGTCATTTGTATTTCTTTTTTCTTTCCTATATTTCTGCATTTTTTTTCATTTTTTCCGTAATATTTGATTCGTTCAACCCCGCTAAAGGATGAATTGTATCCATGTTAATCATGAAACTACATCTTAAAAAAATTGAGATAACAACCAACGGGTGGTATCTCAGTTGACAGAGCGGAGCTGCAGGTGATCTGATTGTCACGGGTTCGAACCCCACCACCCGCTGGGAGACTTTAAGCCTTAAGCCGCAACCCGGTCGAGCAGGATTAGTCGGATCCCGCCAAAGGTGGGTTCGGAATACCTGTGATTATTAAAAAAAAATTGAGATAACAAACAAAGAATTTATATTTTAAATGCGATTATATCTTCGATGTGAGTGTTCGTTGTATGAGCAAATTTGGACGATTTTAACGGGGATATAAATGTACTTGGCAAAATGTGAAATGGGATTCCGCAAAATTTCTCAATTAGCAGAGTCAATATATCAACACTCTAATTTATCATTATACAAATTCAATTGGGTAATTGACTATATAAAAAGGGCGTATTAGTTAATTATAATAATGAAAGGGATGCAATTTAAGACTCAAATACTGACGGACTTATATATAATTACGTTTAATTATTCTCGTCTGGATCAGATCTTGCCAACTAATGTTGATATTACCGTTGAACATACATAGTGGCAGACAAAAATCATGACTTGAGGACCTAAATTATTTGTTTATTCTATAATTATTAATAATTTAGATTACCTTAATGTTGATTATATCATTATTAGTACTTAGTTTTTTTGAAAAACTTATTAGTACTTAGTTGTCATGATCAATGATTTTAATACGTAAAAGAATCCACAATTAATGTAGAATGCCAATGATGGTTGACTAAGGGGTTAACCAGTAACTCTTGCAATTGATATTCGCGTAAAGAAATGAAAAAAAAAAGAAGATATAAAACCGAGCTAGAGATTAATATATAACATAATGTTGGACAATATCAAAATAAATTTTACAAATTTGAGACCACTTCGTCATCAAACATCAATATTTTTCTCTAATTTGATGCCAAAAAAATTATATTTAAAGTGCTTATATGGTCTATTATCAACAAGATTTTTGGTTCTTGAGGCTAAAATAGATTTTACAGGAATCTCGTATTATAAGTAATATTATACTCTATAATTTTGTAATTCCAAGTTACACTGTCAATATGTGGTAAAGGTTCTATTCAATTGGTCAATAGTTCACACTCAAGTGGAAGGGATAACGTTTTTCTTTTATTAAGGCAACTTACGTAATATGACGAAATTTAATTTTTGGTTATATAAAAATGTCAAATTCAACAAATTTATTTCATAAATAACTAAAAAACAAAACTAATATCATCAAGCATCCAACAAAACAAAATAACGTCATTTCCTTACAATACGCTACATATATGTTATATATATTTTATAAAGTTACTGCATAACATTACACATGCTATACATATACGATATATATCACTTACATACTTGCAAATTTGATTATGATTTCTGAAGAAAAAGAAGAACTCATTAAATATAGTACATTATCATTACATATACAATATATATCATCCTCATTATTGACATTGCTAAAGAAACATTTTATCAAACACCTTCTATGCATCCTTTGAACGCTATCATCTTCATCACTAATACATCATCTTCATCACCATTACAATTCAAAAACAACCAAAAAGCATAAATAGAGCAAATTGAAACTGGAATAGGAGTTAATTTCAACACCACAATCGAAAATTAGAATCGAAGTTGGAGTCTGAATTGAAATCGAAATTGAAATTGCAATAAAAGTTATGAAAAACAAAATCAATAAAGAACAAAAAATCAAAGACAGACGCAAAGAAGATCGAAATTAAACCTGCAAAAAAAGGAAGAAAAGGAAGAATATGAAGCTTAACAGATAAAATTGAAAATAAAATGAAGGATAAAGAGAAGAAGAAGAGGATAGAATAGGCTAATAGCAAAATTGAATTTGGGACAAGAAGAATACTGAGGATTTGAAGGCAAGATGAAGACGCGACTCTGCTAATTGAAAACAACCAAGCCTGCAATTTGATATTTAGCAATGTTATTAAAACCGGATCGGATATTGAATCGGTGATATTAATGGTTTATGGTTTGACTGGTTCGACCGATTTGACCTAGCCAGTTCAACCAGTAATATAATTGTATAAAATATTCATCTATAAATTATAATTTATGTATAAATATACGAATAAAAATTTTAATATACAACATTTTTTAATGAACCGGATTTTTCTTTCAACCGGACCGGACTCTTGACCGGTTTTCGGTTCAATTGGTTGAATCGATTGGTCCGATTTAGTTTTAATAACCATGATATTTAGTAAGGATGGGGTGGGGCAAAGGATTGTACAATTATGTAAATAAGATTGAGTTTGGTTAGTATATGTATTTAAGATTTACTTTAATCATATTATGTAAATTGTATATACTAAGGGCCTGTTTGGGCTGCTTTACCTAAAAATTACATTTTTAAGCTTTCCCTAAAAACAGTAGATTATAGTTTTGGAAAAATTGTTTTGACAGTTCTCAACTTTTTCATATAAAAAATCAAAATATGCACTGTTAAAATAAAAAAAATGATGTTATATGAAAAATTTGTGATACCAACTTTTAGGAACAACAGCTCTGACAGTTATACCAGACAGACCCTAAAACTATATAAACATGTCAATTTCTCTAATAATAATAATAATAAGTAGCATTATCCTTTTAAACCCAAATATCATAAGATAATAATATTTATTAAAAGCTAAATTAAATACCATTATTTAAATACATCTAATAAATTGCCCACCACAAGTTATGGGAGTGACTTTTCAAAATCTTTTTACTGATAATCTAAATCTATATTTATATATTATTAAAAGAAAAAGAGTGTTAAAAGACATTTTTACTTTTATTTTTATTTAAAAATATTTAAAAAAATAATTCTTGAATTCAAATTAAAAAGGCTTTTTCCTCCGGCAATAATTATTGCATTTCGTACCAGATTTAATACCTTACTTCCCTTATCCTTTATTCCCTTAAGTAGTAATTGTATGCTTGGACTAAATGGACATTAATATGGCCTTTTTTTACTTCATTTTATTCTTTTCAAATTCCAAACCATTATGCAAATAATCTCAAAATTTAAATGCTTAAAGCAAAACGTTTTTAACTCTTCTTTTTTCTCTTTTCCAAATGTCAGAATAATTATCCTATTTATATATTTCCATGCTCATCATTTAATTTAACATCCTCTCTTTATCCTCATCAACAACATTTGGAGTGAGTTTGTTGAACAAATAATATATCATCTAAATTCATCATATGACGAGCAAACCATCGTTATCATGCAACTGATACGTATTCGAGAATATAAAGATACTCAACTTTAATTAAATTGCTTTTGATTAAATTATGGTACTTCATTTTATTCCAAAAAATTCAGAAATAAATTTAAATTATATTTTTAATATAATTTGAATATTGTAGGTGAATATGGAGTGGCAAATACTTGACATGCATCCAAATTGTGGATTAATCCGGACCTACCCGAGCTATCCGAAGTCAAATCAAGGTGAAATATTAGCATAAATTTGGTGTATATTATTTTATTTAAATATGATCATTCCAAATGCTTTGAGTAGATTGCTCTCGATTACTCACTCGGGCATAGAAATAAAAAGTCAACTTTCATCTCAAAATACAAGCTTTGTTTCTGAAGAGATAACAAATGGATCGGTGGAAGTGAAGACTATTTCAGAATTGGTGAGTACTATTTTTTTTTTTTGAAAAATTCTTTAAATTTTTAAATATATGTTCAAGTTCCGTGTAGCCAAATTGGTTTAATTGGCATTCTTTAGCCATTGAAAATATATGATACTTAATATATAGTGCTCAAATGGGATTATTTTCATCTCAAGACCTTTTGCTTTGAACATAATAATAAGATTTTGTATGATATATATATATATATATAAAGATAACTGTACGATTGTTTAAAATTTTTTGGTAAAATATAACAAAAAAGTAAAAAATAATAATATTAATGAAATGGAGAAATGAGTTGGCAGTGTAGACATGGTCTATTGATTTGAAAAAAAAAAATCTATGTGGTATATATCACTAAAGAATGTGTTTAAAAAGTTTGCGGTAAAATATAATTAAAAGTAGAAAATTTTTTTAATGAAAATAAGAAATGAGTTGGCAGTGAGGCATGGTTTATTGATTTGAAGAAAAAAAGGTCAACATATAAGTTTAATTTAAAATACATTATAGTCAACAGAAATAAAAATTGAATGTAGATTTCGGAGAATTTTGGTTAGTGAAATTTAGTTATGACTTTTGTCAAATTATAGATTATTCAAATTATAATATTTTTTTCCTAAAGCTTCCAATCTGTTTCAAAGTGTCAAAATGCTTGGTCAGTATGGTTCAAGGTCAAATTCTTCATCGTCAGTACTGTTCATATAAGTGGAGAAGTAGGAAATCGCACCAGAAAGAAA
>CAOJBJ010840711.1:0-15443 GCA_948291685.1 Euphorbia celastroides
GTATGATTCGCCTCTGCACCTTCAGAATGCTCAAAGCCATTAGTGTCACTCAATTCTGATACCATAGAACCCACATTTCCCATTTTCATTTTCTGCTCAAAAGTAGGAATAGAAGAGAGAAACGTGGTTGAGTTGTTGCGGAATTGCAAGGCAGCTCTAAGTTGAGAGCTAAAAGCATCAACTCGGGCTTGCCCTTCACTTTGATCAACAGAAGAAGTGCTGATTGTAGATTCAAGGCACGATACAGGGACACTATTGGATCTCTGTGGCTCTTGAATCCCCTGAGGCTTTTCATTGGCAGGAACCGAAAAGCCAGGAACCGTTGATATAGAGCGCTCGATGCTAGAAGGTTTATCTGGGAGGGCAACAGTTATTGGAGAGTTGAAGGGAAATTCTGGAAGAGATGCTCCTTCATCAGCAAGGAAAGATGTCTCCAAAGCCAAGTGATAAGCTGCAAAAACTCCATATTGGACTACGTGTTTCACTTTCTTTAACTCGTCGCCATTAGCGCCTCTTAGCAATATCTGAAACAGAATTCGATGTTATCTGATTACTGTTAATAGCTGCTTATTAGAAGAATTATTACTAATGATTAGGAAAAAACCAGTTTTTAGCCCGAGAGTGTTGCTTGTTTGCTCACTTGGTCCATGTACTGTGCACTTTACCCATTTGGTCCCATTGTTATGTTACTCATTTAGTCCATGTCTTATGCAATTTGTAACCATTTTTGGGCGCTGTGTAGTAGAAGCTTCATTAAGCTTATTTTGCATAATTCTTACGAAAGGGACCAAAAACGCCACATACTACATAACATAGGGACCAAAAAGCCAAGATACTAAATAGCACATGGACAAAAAAGGCAACATACTAAATATTACAGGGACCACATGGGTAACATGTATAGCACACGGGAAAAATGGGTAAATAAGTAAAATCACAGGGTCCAAAAGGGTCAATCTGCCTCAATGATTGCTACCATTTCAAGTTTCGGGGACTCACAGTAAAACCGAGAGGCTTTGGGGTGCCATCGAAGTACATTAAGGTCTTCATCATTCTTTTCCCGCCTTGCCCAGCCGTCCCGAGATCTTCTGAAAACCTCTCGACATGAAACATATCACAGTACCCTAACTTTGGAGAAGAGAGATGATCGATTGAAGGAACAATTTGGGCGCCAGTACAACGTGCGATTCGGTCTAGAAGCGGTTTCTTGATGTTTAGAACAAGAGATATGTCTTTAGCAAGAAGGTACTCTTGTGCAAACCGTGAAACCGATTTCTCTACCAAAAGAACATCGGGCTGGTGGGCATCGATCCTTGCCACCGCCATTTTCAAATGGTCCATTTCCTAAACAAGAAGGAGAAATTAGGTAAGAAAAAAAACAAATGTGCTAAACATAGAGAACAAAGAGGTCACAAAGATCGGTACCTGTTGCAACAAAGTATCAAAACATGACAAATGATTTGAAACCCGCTGGTATTCAAGAGCCCCTCCAAGGATCAGCAATCGAGATTTCTCTATTTTTGCTGTCATTCGTCGATGGGCCACATTTTTCTTGCAAACAACTCCTTTGACCACCATGCTAGAAAAGAACAATCACAAGGAAATTAAACAACCTTTTACTAAGAAAGGCTGAAAGGGAGCAAATGACAACAGAATTTCACCATTTCCTGTCTATATGGTATAAAAAAGTCAACAGGCAGGGACTAATATTTATGTCAATAAGGTGAAAGAATTAGTGAAATTAAGGGGTTTTTTTGACAGGAACACTTGAGAAAAACTAACAATACGTCATTGATGTTTAGTGTCGTGGCTATTATAGAATTCAGGTTATCAATGTTCTTGTACTGGTTACTACTGCAATAAAGACACTAATTGTGCTGTTGACCCGATTTCTATCTACCAAAAAATGACTATCAACAATTCATAAACCAAAATCTATTAACCATGACATAGCCCCGCATCAGTAATATCCAAAAATTTCAGATTTAAGGATTTCAGTCAAGCAAAGTGGAAAGGAAGATTAAACGGTTTTACCTTTCACAGCGACGTCCAGAAGCAATGCATTTCACTTTAACATAGCCACCGGGGTCCATTCCAGCACTTCTGCTCATATCGGGTTTCAACAGAGTTGCAGCTTCCCAACAGAGAGATGTAATGATTTCTAACCAACCCTCTTCATCATTATCGTCGCCAACAGGAACATTCTCAACCTGCAACAGTTGAGCCACCAAAGCCCTAAAATGCCCATCAACCACATTCTTCATTGCATTTTTGTGCCCTTCAGTTGACCTATCTCTATTGCGAAATTCCCCACTCCCAAAACTGCTTGAGGTTCTTAAACGCCCCCATTCCCCTGCTTCGTGCCATTCAGTATCATATTCATCATCGTCGTCGTCGTCAAAAAAACCGGCTTCTCTTTCATCTTCTTCATCTTCTGGCTCAGGGGGAAGCCAGAGTAATACGTTGTTCTCGAAATCCACCGGTTCGGAATCATTGTTCTCTCTATGGTACATGGAGGAAGATGCATCACAATCATCATCCATGTCAAGCTCGGGTTTTTTCCTGAGATTTTGTGTGCTTTCCAAGCCATTTGAGTTGAAACTATGGTTGATTGGAGAGCCACTTAGGCTCTTTGGGTCGGTGGTTTCTCCATTGAGATGTGCTTTTTGTGACCCTTCATCATTGCTCATGTCATCAAACTCGAGTTGAGGAAAGTAGACATTGTCCTGAGGGAAATGTCGAGTTCCAGAATTGGATCGAGAAACCCCATACTCATCCTCATCATCGTCACTCCTGATGCCAATGTAAAATGACAATTTAAGTATGCACATACATAGGGAAAGAGTACTATCACACCACTTAAAAGTTTACATTTAAGCCTTCGTTTAGGATTTCTTTCCCTGCTGGTGTCCAAAATAGTTGTTCTCACAATCTTTTTCTACAACAACAGATTTTGGCCCCAGACAACATATTTTTCCCCTCCATACTAAATTATTATAAAGAGTCTGAAATTGCTTTTACAAAACAAAATTTTCTGTAACAAGGGAAAGCTTGAAAATGGAGCTTTTCAAGACAACAACCTAGGAAAGCAAAATCAGACTATCCCTCCAACTACCTCTCATCATAGTTTTACAACAAAACTTTCATTTTTTCAATAGCTAATCGGTCTCATTTTCTGCAAGTCGAGTAGCTAAAAGAACCCCATTGCTATGGTATGTAATTAGATGAAGAACAGCAGAAAAAGATAAGCAAGAGTTCAATATATAACCTGTTCATTGAAAACGAACATTGAGTCAGAGAATGATAGCCCATATCTGCAACATGGCCATTGCTTGTTCCCAAAACCGCTTCTATTTGTTTTCCCGGATTTATATCCATTTCAGAACTCTGCCTAGAAACCATAATTGGACCCGCACCCTGTTGAGCTCTTTGGTGGGGGCCAACAGAGTAAGGCACAGAGCCAAGAGTAAAGCTACTACTATTAAGTGTTCCACTAGATTTCGAGCTGGCCAAACTTGCAGCTGATGGTGAGCCACAGAGATCAAGCCTGGGAACCTGGCTTCCATTATCAAGACCAGAATTCTCGAGCTGCCATTGCTTGAAACAATAGTAACAAACCCGAATTTTCTCCCACTCCTCTCGAGCACACCCTGGATCACTCGATGGAACAGGGACTGAATTGGCTGTACACTTGGCACAGAAAACTCTGCCACAAAGCCGACAATGGTGCCTACGGTTGATTAGAGTGAATTGGGAATCACACTCATAGCACACTCTGCAACTCTTATCGGGCATCCAAAAGTCCCTCGACACACCGGGTGGCTCGGACCGCCAAGGGATCCAAGATCTCCATGTGCCTACAAGCTCTGAGAATGTTTTGTCAGGTGAATCCATTTTCCATCAATCCTGACACCCCCATTCATTGTGTTCTACTCATTTGCCACTCATAGCAAAGCCTATCCTATGATTTTCATCTTCAAATTAAGGAGAAAATCAAACAAAACTCTGCAATTTTACGTTGAAACTCCTTAACTTGCAATATTGAATCTTCTACAGAGATCACTTCAAAGTCTAACCAGCTTCTAGTTCCTTGCCAATACACTAAACTAAGACCCACGGAAATTCTCAAAACCGCTTTCAAATCTCAAAAACCTATCTTAATCAATCAAGTTATGCTTTCTCTCTAAACCCAATGGAGCTCATTCAACAAATAACAAACCCCAATTATCCCTATCCTCAAAGAGAAATTAGTGACGCACAAATCATCCCCGTGATCGAAAACACGAGGCCAGTAATTTGATTTCTCAAATTCAAAAGAAGAGACAAATGTTACCTCGTCAACAATTCAAAAACCAACATCACCAACAAGATCTTCATCTCGCGCCACGTAGTGAACAAATCCGTGACGATGGGTAGTTGTGATTTTGCAAAAAGCCAGCCTACCCAGAAAGCGATTCTTCAAATTTGATCCAAATCCTGTTCACAATCATGGATTCGTGATCGTCGATTTCCCCCCAAAACAAAATTTCCCCCGATTCTTTGCTAATTTGGATGAATTCAAAAGAATTGGAAGCATAAAATGTCAAGATGGAAAATTTATGCAAAACCCATCATCAATTTGCATCTGATAACAAATTCTCGTGATTGTATTGTTCAGATAATTCTTTACATTTTTTGAGTCAGTGTTGTTTCTCCTCCTTTGATTTTCTGATTTCCTCAAATTGAATGAAATTTTGTTTATTATTTTTAATTAATAAAATAATATGAATATTATTTTTAATTATTTCTTTGATTTTTGGTCTCTCCCGTAATTAAAAAAGTCCACCTGAATATCTATCCATATTCCATGGGGACCCGAGGGGTTTATTTGGGTTTTTCGTAGTTCACAATTTGAAAATTGTTTATATGTGAATCTATTTTCACTCCAAATTTCTTTTTACTAATTTATCCAAAAAAAAAACTCGTATTTTCTACATAGAATAGTGAATTTTTGGGGACACAATCACTCCAAAACCAACATCGTATTTTATTTGGACATAATTATTTATAAAATTAATCTTTTAATTAATTTATGTATTAGCTCAATCGAGAATTAAGTTCTTTAAAATAGATGTTGTTTCATAAAATTTTGATTTATGTTGACTATGATATTCTCTTGCGAGTTATTTCTAACTTTTATATTGCGTTTGTAGAGTATTTTAATTAATTTTAAGATAATAATTCTTTTACCGGCACAAAAATGTTTTGCCGATTCTATATTTAACTAACACGTTTTGTCAATAATGTAGCTTACAAACTAAAGTTATGAGTTTGCTCCGATACTACAAACTAATATATGGTTATGTTTATGTTTATAAAGTGAGTGACTATTTATTTACTAATGTGTAATGTAATTGAATATTCAATATAGTGATCTCGTTTTATATGTTAAATACAAAATAGTAATTATTAACAATAAAAAATAGATAAAATTTGATATTTTGTATTTGATATCTCTTTCCACGTTTTATTTTTATTTTTAGGGAAACGTATTACATTTTAAATTATCGCTCATCTATCTTACATAAGAACCATGTATCAAAAAATGAAAGAGAGTTAATAAATACAATTAAATATATATATATATATATATAGAAGTGAGAATACAGACATATATACCCCATGATTTAATGGTGTTTGATATTTGAATTGTGGTTGAAGAAAGTTAAATTAGTTATTAATAAAACAAAAAAAAAATGATTATATTTCAGTGATAACTATGAAAAATAGTGTAGCATAGAGACGAGTTTGCCAGTCTATACCATATGATATACATTACATTTTATGGAAATCTAAACTATTTCACAATTTTGTAAATTATATTATTATTAACAATTTATATCTATTTAAGGAAAACAAATTCCCAACTTTGGAAAGCTTTAACAGAATTAGACAAAAAAAAACACACACACAGTAATGAAGTGTATTTATTTTTTTTGAAAAACCATGAAGTGTATTTATTTGTTTGAAGTTTATTTAGTTTATACCTTTAGTTGTTAATTATATAACATCGTCGTAAATTATTACTTAACTTGTGATAGTAAATGGTAACAAAATAATATCAATACCAACAATACATCAGTAACAACACTAAATAATTATTAGCCGAGTTAAAATCAAATGTAAACAATATCAAATTCATTACTATAACTATACAATACATCACAAACGAATTATTAACCGAATTAAATCAATTGTCAAAAAACAGAAGTTCAGTAACTATACAATTTATCAGTAAATAAGTTAAGACGAACTGCAATTGAGAGTATGAATTTAAACTCAATCTCTTTTAATTTACAAAACTGATATCTCGAAACCGAGGCTCCACATCGTATTATATTATTTAAAAATTACATTGTGCCACCTAATTTTTTTGGTCTATGCTTATCCGACCCACAAAGCATAAAAGTCTTAGAAAGGAAAATAAGATAAGTACCAAGTTGCTTAAATTTTAGAAATAACATGAAATAAGTTGTAATTAAACATAAATTAGTAATTAATAAATTCATTAAAAATTATCAATACTTGTTTACTTGACTAATTGTACTATGATATAGAACGATGGGTAATTAAATTAAAATTAAAGGTTCAACTTCAATCTCCACTAATTTATTTAGTATTTATTAGTGCTAATCTGAATATAATTTTGTTGTCACTTTCACCTTTTTGGCTCATTGTTTAACAACTAATTGAATTAAGGGTCATGTTGTTGTATTTTAATTGGCACATTGATTCATTAATTAAATATTAATTAATAAAATCCAATCTCTAAAATTTAATCAATAATTAGCTAGTTCAAGCAATAGGATTGGCAATACATGAAAAAATATTTTGAAATTATAGGAAATGTTTGATGTATTCTCTATTATTTGCAATTTGTAGCATTGTAACGTCCGAATTTTTTTATTGGCCGACTTTTTTAACAATATGAACCTTTGAGTATGAACGACAAGTAATAAATTTATTCATTGCATATTTGACACATTATATTTAGCAATTGTTTTGGTCATTCATGTATTATTTTTTTGAACTTTTCATGGTTAAAAAAATAAGCACATAATGTGTCTATATTCAAGATTTTGACATATATCTATACTGTTTAATTGAAAGTAATCAAGTTTTTATAACATTTCTCTTTTATCATTTTTTCATCAAAGCATTTAGTCATAATTACCAAACAATTTTTTATCTATTTAAAAAAATTTATAAATAATAACAAAAGTTTATACCCACTATAAAACACTACTACTATAATACAATTATACAAATGAGATAAGGTCATGGATCGTAACATGAACGAAGTGATAGGATCCAAAATTGCTCCTATTATAATTATTATTATGTAATCAACCAAATTAAAGACAAGAAATAAAACGCTGATGCTTTTTGATGATATTTTTCTTTATTATACATGCTTTAAGGACCGTCCATTTTATTCTATTTAATTTGTTCTAGCCAAGTTGACATATTTTTCTTTTACATTGACTATTAGTACTTTTTAATACACTTTTTATCAACAAAATTTAAAAAACGACAACTTGGATTTTGACGGTAAATTTTAAAATCACTGATATCTTATAATAATATTTCATTAATGATCTTGAAGCTACTGCTTTGTTCATATAATCTCTACACAACTCACCTTCTTTTAAAGCAGGTAAATTTGGGGGAATACAAGAAAAATTTATCGTAAAAGTCGTGTTTGAGACTGAACTTCTTTAAGATTAAGTCATTAATAAAAAACTTTTATAATGTACTTGTAATATATATAAATAACTCGTCTAAATGATAATAAACTATTTTTAGTCACTAAAAACGAATAGAAACACCAACTTTTTTCCGTTTGTGCATATAAATTTTAAATTTTTTTCGATAGGTTTCTTGATAACAAGCTATCAAAGAGCCGAACCATATTCGGCCCGAAATTTTTTTCAAAGTTCTTCATCATCATTCTTATCACATCAGTAAAGACGGTTGTTACTCCTCACGTGTATAATTAATGTTCGACACACACATACAAAGCGGTAACACAGTTTTAATAGAATCTCCACTAACTTAAACATCAAAGCAACTCGCCACAATCCCAACTAAGCCTTTTCTTTATTCTTCATATCCAACTGTTCTACCCAAAGTCCTTAACTAAATACTAACAAGTTGAAACATTAAATTAATCTAAATTTAAACCTTATTATGAAATTTCTCTCTCTACATAGTATATATGTTCATGAAATATTAGTGATGGATAAAAAAGCATACGTTAAAAATGACAAATAAAGTACATCCTCAAGCACTTGTACCTTCAGCTCCTTGCTACTTCACATCCAAGCAAGAAACTTTCACAATTTGGATGAAATCTTTAGTGCTCAGTGGCAAGGGTTGCACGGTTTTTGACTCCGATGGCCATGTTGTTTATCGTATCGATAACTACAACTGCAGGGGAGGAAATCGAGTTCATCTCATGGATTTCAATGGTCAAGTTTTGTTCACCCTTCTCAAAAAGGTAACTCAAACTTCCTTTATATATGTCGGCTTCAACTTTTGGATCAAATGTTTCGGTATAAGACTAGATTCAATAAAAAGTTAGAAACCCGAAAGTTGATTTTAATGATTTCACACGATATAACGATAAAAAATACAAACTAGTCTATATCAATGACTTGTTGGCATAGATAAGGTCTTGACTTCGAGCGCTTGCGAATGTAAACAAAAATTCTTGTTAAGAAAATAATTTTAAAAAGATTAAGATTCTTATAGTAAAATTTCTTATAACACGTGTTGACAAATATTGCAAGACTAATGCATCGACACGATACTTAAAAAGAGAGTTAGTTTTAGATGATATGAACGTAAATTGAATCGCACTGATAATTTTGACAGAAATATAAGTTGTTCGGTAGCTGGGAAGGATATAAATCGAGCGGCGATAACATTGACCGGGAAAATCCGGGTTTCAAGGTGACGAGAGAGTTGAGGTTTTCGGGCCATTCGTGCCAAGCGATTGTCGAATCGGATCACAATCAAGTACGACAATATAGCATCAAAAGCATCTCAAAAGGCAAGTCAACCTGCAGGATAGTAGACAAAGCAGGAGTGCTAATTGCAGAGGTAATCAATCATTAATTTATGATTATCCATGTTAATTATAATTAATTATAGTTGATTAGGACTAATTAAATGTATTATAATAATTTAGGTGAAAAGAAAACAATCAAAAAGTGGAGTTGTGTTAGGTAAAGATGTTTTATCAATGGTGGTGGAGCCATCTATGGATCACTCTCTCGTCATGGGACTTCTTATTGTTTATAATCGAATTGCTTTTGGGATATGAAATTAAAGAAGACAAATGTGCAAATGGTACATCCTTGTGGAGAATTGCAATTCGAGCCGTCGCTCCTACAAAAATGTTCCTAGAAAAGAAAACAAATGTGCAACTTAATTTACGGGATTAAATAGAAGATGAAGAAAAGGAGTAATTTTTATCGTATTATTTTGTTTTTTTTATTGTTTAATTACACGTGTGAAATAGCATAAAAAATGTAAAAATGAGATGTGAAAACTTTCTACTTAATAGTGCGGTGAGATTTACTTTTAAATTTTCGAATATCTGATTTTCATGATATAACGACGTATGTGTGTGCTTTTACATGTAAGACACTAGTTCATGTTGTATAAAATGTTGCGTTTTACGGTGAGACTCTGATATGGGAAAATGATTTCAAATATTTTGTTAAATATTAGACATTTAATGAGATAGCTGTGCGACATTTATGAACATAAAGCAATACTTCGCCTTAAAATACTTTTTTAAGGCATATTTTTATGGTGATTTTGTTTTTTTAAAAGTTAATCTTACTTTGTTATTCATCATCATTGAATTAGTGAAATGAAAATCATAAAATTCAATCCAATTGTAATAGTAGTAAAGTAAGAAAAAAAAAGTCACCATAACCTTTAAGTCTCCTAAACCATTGCTACATATAGTAAAAAAATATACATCTTCAACTCGTGAATAAATCCAATTTGAACCATGTTTTTTCAATTTATTTTTCATTTAATTCAATTTAATTCATTTCAAATTCATTAAATTTTTATTAAATTTTAAATGACTTATATTCAATTCATCCAATTTTAATAAATATTTTAATAATTATAAATCTTATAAATTTTTTGATTACTTAATATAAATTTTAGTTTCATTAAATTTTAATAAATTTACATTATATTATAGTAAATAATTTTTACTCTGACATCGTTAAATTTCAATTCAATTCAATCCAGAAAAAAGGTAACTTAACCCAAATCGTGACGTCTAATTTCAAGAGCATTACTCCAAGAGCTGGAACGACGTCGGACTGCTATAAGCAAAGCGTACATGAAAAAAAAAGTTACTAAAAATGGTAGGCAGCCACAGCCAGCTATAAAGTATAATAAAAAGTTAAAAATACGAATCGAGCATAAAAAACACCACCGTAGATCGGGAAAAAACCACCGTTGGCCGGAATCTCCATTTCCCGGCATCTCAACAAACCCTCACACTTTAAAATATAAAAAATCTCACTAAAATTAACTTCAAATGTGGTGGAGATCGGCGTCTTTCATCCTCGACAGCCGTCAAAACGACGCCGCCCGCCCCAATCAGGACACCGTCACTCTCTCTTCTCCGCCTCTCTCCATGGCCGACACTCTCCAAAACCCTAACCCTAACGCTAACGCCACTACTAAGATCTCGGCGTACTATCAGACTCGCGCAGCTCACCACGGCGTTGTGACCAGCGATTGGCTTGCTCAGGCGCAGGCCGCCGTTGGAGAAAATTCGGGCGAGGTGAAGGGGACGGAGACTGAGGTGAAGGCGGCGGGGAAGGCATTTAGTGTGATTGATGAGTTTAATAGTTGGCGGAAGCAGCCGGATTTGGCGGAGGCTGTGGCGGCGATTAGGGCGCTGGCGGCGGTGATTAGGAATAGTGAGGCGACGACGATGATGGAGCTGGAGATTGAGCTGAAGAAGGCCTCGGATTCTCTTAAGGTGAGTAGCTGTAAGACTGTTTAATTGCTTGATTGTTTGCTTCATTTGATTAGTTTGGCATTTCATTTGTTAACATAGTTCAAGAGAATGATGCTTTTGTTTTCATGGTAATGATTAGATTAATAATTCTTGATTATCTGCAGCCATGTTAGGATTATGTGATAGTTCGATTTCAAGTTGTAGGATGTGAGCTTTAGGCTCCGTTCTTTTCCATTCAGTTCAGTTTTTCATTTGGTTCAGTTCAGTTATTCAATTAGTTTCAGTACAGTACTTATTCAATTAGTTTCAGTACATTTCCTATACTTATTCAATAAGTTCAGTTCAGTTCTTATTCATTAAGTTTCAATTCAGTTCAGTTCTGCCGCTGACCATTCAGTCCAAAAGAACAGAGTCTTAGTTTTATATGGACGTTCTGATTCTTAAAACCAAGTAGCCTGTTAAATGATTTTTGTAGGAGAGCATACTCAGAAAATGAAGAAGTTCAAATTGTAGTTAGCCTCTTGATAGTGAAAGTGGAGCATAGTATTTCATTTTTGTGAAGATAATAAATGTTATGTGTGATTTCCAGTCATGGGACACTACCTCAATCTCTTTGACAGCGGGATGTGATCTATTTATGCGGTATGTAAGTAGAACATCTGCCTTGGAATATGAGGACTTTAATTCGGCTCGGTCTCGTTTGATTGAACGTGCAGAGAAGTTTGGAGAAATATCTAACAAGGTATTGTTTTAGCTGAACAATGCTCATTAAAGATTTTTGTTCGTTTCTGAGCTTAGTCATAGAGTATTCAAAATATTCATGGTGAATTGGATCAACTTTTCGTTTTGCAGGCACGCAAGATCATAGGCATGCTTAGTCAAGATTTTATTTTTGATGGTTGCACAATATTGGTGCATGGTTTCTCCAGAGTTGTGCTTGAAGTCTTGAAGACTGCTGCTCAGAACAAGAAACTTTTTCGAGTTTTCTGCACAGGTACATGACATTATGTCATTGATGTTGAACCTCCCCCCAACAGGAAGGATTCAGATTATCTTACATTTGCTAGGCTTAAACTTCAAACACACAATGAACAAACACTGATATGGAGAAATAGAACTGGTAGTGTTGATAATAGAGAAATAGATAATATCTGAACGGTATTGTAGATCTAAAAATGAGTTCTGGTCCTTCTATTCTATATGAATGTTCTTGGGATTTAATCTCTAATGAACTTCTGTTACTTGATGCTATGTAAGTAATAATTTGGTAAACATTTATGTCACTATAGAGCATGTTATCTTTATTTTCTGAGGAGCGAATTAGATAGAACCTATTGTGTTCTCTTCATTGACATAATGAAATCAAAATATCAGTGAGCCCGGTGTCTGATCTCCATTCCTTTTGGTTAGCAATAGTTTCATGGCTTATTAATGTTCTGTTTTCAGTAATTAGGATTGATCATGCCTCTCAAAACCTCATACCAGTTCAAAGATTACTTTCTTTTTTTTTTCATAATTCTAGTTCAACCAATTAAAGTTATGGTTTCTACACTTGTAGAGGGAAGGCCAGATAGAACAGGATTACGGCTATCCAACGAGCTAGCCAAGCTCGACGTCCCTGTGAAACTCCTTATAGACTCTGCTGTGGCATATAGCATGGATGAAGTCGACATGGTTTTTGTTGGAGCAGATGGAGTCGTCGAAAGTGGAGGCATTATCAATATGATGGGAACTTACCAAATCGCCCTTGTGGCACATAGCATGAACAAACCCATATATGTGGCAGCTGAAAGTTACAAGGTATGCTAACTATTCCATATGTAGGACAAAATTCAACTATTCACTTGATGACCATTGGCAGTCGACAAAATTCATTAGCTAGTTTTAGGCCCTATTCTTTTCAACTTATCCATTCAGTGCAGTTAAGTTCAATTAAATTAAATCCAGTTCAGTTTCATTAAGTTCCACTAAATTTCATCAAGTTCAGTTTCATTAAGTTTCCATGAAGTTCGATAAATTTCAAATAAGTATATAGTTTAATAAATTTCGATTAGTTTCATTAAGTCTCAATAAGTTTCTGTCAAGTTTCTAGTCAATAAGTTCCCGTTAACTCCATTCAGTTGAAAAGAATAGGGGCTTAGTATGGCAAGGGTAGAATCTTTTGTGAACTTATTGATTTTCTCGTATAAATTTGTGGCTTGCAGTTTGCTCGGTTGTATCCATTGGACCAAAAGGATTTGGCCCCTGCGTTGCGCCCTATTGATTTTGGCGTCCCGATTCCATCAAAAGTGGAGGTCGAAACTTCAGCCCGAGATTATACTCCTCCACAATATCTCACATTGTTGTTCACTGATCTTGGAGTTCTCACCCCATCGGTAGTCAGTGATGAATTGATCCAGCTCTACTTATAGTAAGCTTCATTTCATTAAAGTTCATTTACACGGAAATTAGTCTCGAAACAAAACTAGCTCGTGACATGATATGTGTTTGCATTTTTGCTCTTGATCGTCTTTATTTAATGCCGAAACTTTGTTGTAGTTACAACTATACGTAGATTTACATCGTTCGTTTGTAAGAAAAACCCGAAAATGGCGTTTTTATTATGTTTGGTTATAAGTAGACTGGAAGATAGAGCAGAAACTTAATCTAGGATCATTATCTTAGAACTACTTTTTGATTAGGTACTTGGCTCTCATTTCTGCTACATCTTTTTTATCAAAATGACTCTCGGGAATCCAATACCCGGTCTTTGGGTCTCTCATCCAGAAGCTCAAATCTTCCCTCTTCTCCGTCTTATCCAAATCCTCGGCTTTTCTTGTCATCGATGTCACTGCTTGCTTGTATAGGTTTCCCAATTCAGCCCCATAGGACCGTCTGCTGCATTACATTAGAAACTTCATTCGCATTTATGTTTGAATTTCAACCATTACGATATAGACATTGCAATAAAAATATGAACCTGAGAAGAACGAAGTTTCGAATTTGAAGCTTGTCCATGTTTTTAGAAAGTTTGTGTTGAATAAAAATTTTCTCATGGTTAGTTTGTTTTATAGATGTTTATTTTTAGAAGAGCTAGGCCTGTTGTTACCTATAAATTTAATGGAGAATATTTGTGATTCTTGTGTGGGTGAAATAAATTATAGGAAAATACCTAAATTTGATAGCTACATTAATTTGTTATATTTAATTATTTTTATATGGATGCTTTTTGCACATTTTGGCTGCAATTAACTAGTGGGTAGTGTTTATATAATATGTGTGAGGTAAAAATTTTAAATAATACTAAACTACCGTAAATATTACTATCGAATAGATCAAGCTTTAATTTCCTGCTAGATGGGGCGGGGTTGTAAATACTGTTATAAATTGCAAAAAATAGCTCAGGTATAAGTAACGACTACATTTTTGTTGTTTCGATGATAATAAAAAGCTATCGACAATAACAAATCCAAAATTCTAGCCAAGTGTTCATTAATTAGTAGTTTATGACTAATATTATTTGAAAGTTCTAATAAAATTTTGAAAACTTCTTTATTCTGATTTGGTTACTTTATTCTAAAAATCAAAGATATAATGTGCTAGTATTATCTTTCATTGTTATCATTGTATATTTTAATAGAGAATTTTAGGTAAAAAATGGCTTAACCAGAATAATTGGATAAAAAAATCTCCAATACGTTAAGATTCTGCAATAACAAGAAACTGGGAGCTTAATATAGTTGAAATATTCTGTTTCAAATTGCTACAAAGCATACTTATTGGCATCTGATGCATTTATAGATTCTTGTTTTCTATTTTTTTAGAAAAAACTTTTAACATGTTAAAATTAAATATTGAGAAGAACTATAAACCACAGGTTGATTGATTTCGAATAGCAACCGATGATGCATATGTTCGGGTGGCAAGTTTCGAAAAAACCACATTCACGGATTCTTTAGGCTATCGATGAGGGAAGTTGCCTGTTGTTTTCTCCCGCATATATGCATTTAATAAAGATCGAGTTATCACTAACTATATTTCTACTAGTCAAAGGTTGGTATCTCTAATAAGGATCGATTGGCTAAAATTGGAAAAAAATGTCAATTTTAGCAAATTATATAAACAACATATAATATAGTTACATAAATGAAATCAAAAGTTACATAAAAAATGAAGAAAATGACATTATTTTTCACTATTGAATGTGGATTTGGTTTTTCCGTTGAAAATTGTGTCTTTATTTATAGGTGAGCATTTGACTCAACCAGAATCGAACCGAGTTACTCCAACTGGTTTACCGAATTTACATTACAGTAGTCACTAAGACGAACTAAAATTACAATAGAACCCGAATTAAACCGACCGACAATC
This sequence comes from Euphorbia celastroides, assembly GCA_948291685.1. Lineage (NCBI taxonomy): Eukaryota > Viridiplantae > Streptophyta > Magnoliopsida > Malpighiales > Euphorbiaceae > Euphorbia > Euphorbia celastroides. The sequence continues at coordinate 15,392 of CAOJBJ010840711.1, forward strand.
AATTATTATGATGAAAGTGTGGTAATTTGATTGAAACGATTTGATTCAGTTC
>CAOJBJ010841300.1:0-12293 GCA_948291685.1 Euphorbia celastroides
TAGACTTAGCTTCTTCAACGATCGAGATTAAATCTTCACCAACGGTCACATTTATTGCTCAACCTATAAATAGAAGACCTTGAAGACAGAAGAAGTTGCTGATTCTTTCGACAAGCTATTGAGAGCAAACAATCTTTGTGAAAGTATTTCAGTGTGTAAAAAATCTCTTTAATCGGGTGATTGGAGAGTGGGGACTTAGCTTCTAGAATTTGGGGAGTGATTTGAAGTGCTATATACTCTTGTAATAGGACTTAGCTAATCTGGTGAGAGATTGGTGGTATATCCTACTTCCGGAAGAGACTCAGCTAGGCTAGTGAGAGCTTAGTGGTGTATCTGCTTCTCGGAGACAACTGTAAACGGCTTTATTCTTGCCCGTAAAGGAATTGTAAATGGCTTCCTTCCTGCCCGTAAAGGAAGAAGATAGTGGGTTAAAGCCCAGCAGGACTTCTGGGTACTGGAGTAGGCGTAGGCCGAACCAGGATAAAAATACGGTGTTGTTAAGTTTAAACAAACCAACTAACATCCGGTGTGTGTTGTGCATCCGAAAGTAAACGGTCTGCATTCGGAACCCGATTCCGGAACTGACTCTGAACGATTTTAAAAGAAGATCACGTTTCCTCGTAAAAGGTTAAAAAATGGGTCATTCACCCCCCCTCTGACCTGTCTTGTGGATTATAGTGGGACCAACAAACCCATTGATTCAGCTGTCAAATAAATATGGCATAACACCTGAGGATCAGAATGAATTACGCAACTCTCTTGTAAGGTATTATGCCACCATGCAGCAATATCAGCCTTTGAGTGAATCGCCTGTGCTTTCAACCAGTCTCTCTAGTGGCCAGAATTTGATGAACGATTTTGAGGCTGTGGGTTACCCAGGTGAATCCAGTTCACAGAGAAATCAAGTGTTTCCGAGTGCGCTGACAACGCCAGTTCTACCAAGACAATTACCCACTGCAACGCTAGTGCATTTGCCGTCCCAAACGCTGATGCAATTGAAACCCCCAACCCAAGCTACAGTGAACTCTGGTTTACCTGCATCTCAGCAGCGAGAAAATACAGCCGGTCCAGCCGGATTGAATAAATCAGCGTAACAAGTATCTATTGGAGGTCTCACTTCTGATCAACTTGCAATGTTGCAAGGTTTGATCAGACTGATATAGCAAGGAGGGTCACAAAATAACACAGGAGCCATGTCGGCTCAGCCATCGATTCCGCATTTGCAACAACCTCAGGGAACTTTGAGTCGGGATGGAGTAATGACGGAGGATGTGTTTGAACTGTACTTGAACAAGCACTTGGTAAAGGGTCTCAGGAAGTTTGTTGTTCCCTATCAGCAACCGCATAGGGAAAGAGGATCGCAACCTTTTTGTCAGGAGATTATGTATACTCCACTGCCCAAACTAACTTTCACACCCCCATTCAAGGAGTATGACGGAACAACTGACCCTTATTTCCACATCATAGACTATTCGAACAGAATGGACATTGCTGGGGTCAACGAAGCGTATAAATGTAGATGGTTCTCATGCTCTTTGGGAGGCCCAGTGGTAGCTTGCTATTATAGGTTGCCGCCTGAGTCAATTAAAAGTTGGGATGATCTCAGTGAGAAGTTTTGTAAGCACTTTGTGGGATTAGCACCAGCAGGTTTGGTGAGCCGTCAATTGCATGAAATAGTGCAAGGGCCGGATGAATCGTTGAGGGAATATATTCGACGGTTTAATGAAGCCTCGCTAAATGTTCGTGATTTGGACTTCAATACAGCCAAGGAAGCCATGGTGAGAGGAACGAGAAGTGAGAAGTTACAGAATGAGATCATTCCAAGAAGACTGACGGAGATGACACAATTCATCGATATTGCTAATAACTTGGTGGAAATAGATGAATTACAAAGACAAAAAAGAAAGGAACTGACCAGCACAACTAACGCAAGAACGACTCCGGCTCAAGCGGCTCTTCTAAGTGCGCAAAGGGCAAGGGCAAGGTTGTTGACTAAATTCTAGTTAGTTGAGTTATGCTAAATCTTCAAAATTTCTAACTCAATGCTTTTCAGGTTGTTGAGGCGGAAAGCACTGATAACCTGGTTGTCGAGGACCAACCAATAGAAAACGCTACTGAGGCAGCATCTCCCACTGCCAGGTTAAAAAACACACTAACAGAGATTTTCGGTTCCAACGAGAGCATCACTAACGATGCCGTATATTCAGCTTTTCAATGGATACTCCCCATGCCTGCTGAGTGCCTGAGATTGAGTACCATGCCCCTTGGGGAATTTGCCAGGAACATGGCAGAAAGGGCACTAATGCCAAGTGCATTCTAGAAAGATACATATCCCGAAAGCTTTGCAAAAGCCTCTTTGCACCGGGTGGCCATTCATGCAGTGGGGAATCGATATAGTAGGGTCGATGCCTGAGGCATCAAGGCAGAGAAAGTCTATCGTAGTAGCGGTTGACCACTTCACAATGTGGGTTGAGGCGGAGGCTCTGAGCACAATCACACTAGAGAGGGTCATAGAGTTTGTACAAAACAACATCATCTCTCGTTTTGGGATTCCTCACAAGCTTGTGTCAGATAATGGCACTCAATTTACATCCTTGAAGTTCCTCGAGTTTTGTGAGAGGTTAAAGATAGACAACGGGTTTTCTTCGGTAGCTCATCAGCAAACTAATGGGCAAACAGAGGTGACATCATGCAAGGATTAAAAAAGCGCGTGATGGAAAAGAAAGGGAACTGGCCCGATGAGTTGATCAACATCCTATGGGCCTATCGAACTACGCCTTGCATAGCGACAGGAGAAACGCCATTCTCGCTGGTGTACGGGGTTGAGGCGGTTATCTCTGTAGATATCGGAGCCCCATCCGATCGGATTCGATATTACAGTGAGAAAGACAACAACATCAACTTGAGGTATCATCTAGATAGCCTCGATGAAAGAAGGGAGCTAGCAAGCATATTGATGGCAGCGTACAAGGCAAGGATCGCTAAGTACCACAATAGAAAGGTGAGGCAAATTCGGCTCAAGGTTGGAGATTTTTCATTGAAGGATTCCAACGCCTCACAGACAAGAGAGGTTAAAGGCAAATTTGGATCAAACTGGGAAGACCCATATTTGGTCTTGAAGGTCTTAGGCCCCGCAACCTACAAGCTGAGTACTCCAGTCGGAAAAGAGCTCCCTCGAACGTGGAATATCGCAAATCTGCATCCTTATTTTTTACCTAAGCCTTGAGATGTAATAAAGTGTCGTACTCTTTTTCCTGTTAGTAATCTTTTCTCCCACTGGGTTTTTTTTATTACTAGGAGGTTTTAACGAGGCGATACCAGTAGAATGGAGGAAATTCTCTATTTCTACATTAAATATAATCAATAAAATTTTGTTTCGTCAAAATTATTATGTATGATATTTACTTGGCGATAGACAGAAATAGCAGTAGCGCAAGGCTATATTTTTCACCGGCTCAAATTCCTAAACCTAGCAGTAGCGCAAGGCTACATATTTCACTCGGCTCAATGCCTAAACCTAGTAGTAGCGCAAGGCTACATATTTCACTCGGCTCAATGCCTATTCCTAGCAGTAGCACAAGGCTACATATTTCGTTTGGCAAAAATGCCTAAGCAGTAGCGCAAGGCTACATACTTCACTTGGTTTAAAAGCCTAATCAAAACAATACCGTACGACTATGTCTTCATGCGATTTTTAAAATCAAGCAATAGCAAAAGGCTTTTGAAATTTACTTAAAAGTAAAGATTCATTATCAAGCAATAATTAACTCACATAATGAATCTTTACTTTTGAAATTTACTTAAAAGTAAAGATTCATTATGCGAGTTAATTATTTGAGGCGGTCAAACGGTTTTATCCCTAGTCGATGGAGCATTCTCAGCATGGCGCAAGGCTAATTTTTAAACAAGTTAACAACTTTTATAATTCAATAATTACAGGATTATTGGAATCAATATGATAAACTTAGCCAAAGCTATGCTAAGAGTTTTTTTTTCCGATAGCCTAACATCATGCAAGCATTCAAAAATTTAGAATAAAGCATTCATAAGTTAAACAAAAGTACTTAGTAAAAATCCCACGAAGGGGAAAATATTACAAACTCTCAAAGGAGAACTAAATTGTTTGAAAGATATATACACAAGCAAATAGTTATCTAATTGTGCTCAGGTTCGTCGTTGCCCTCAACCGGCTCTTCTTCACTTTGTTTGTCTTGGGAGGTATTGGGCTGAGTTTCCTCTTGGGAGTTGGGCTCAGGGTCATTCCCAATGTCATCAAAAGATGGCACCTCAACTGACCGATACACCTCTTCGGTCAGCTCTGGCATCCTATCTTGGCATGCCTCAAAAACCCTCCTGGCATAGCCCACGGACCTAGTTATAATTTCAACAATCGCTTCATCTCATTTTGTGAGCTCTTGTCTGGCCTCTCCAAGCTCCTTCTCCAACCGAGAATTTTCTGCCTCGAGCTCCGTGTTTCATATTTGGGATTCACCAAGATCAAACTTGTGCTTCTCCAGAGATTTGACCGCGTCGCTTAATCCGTTTTGCGCAACTGTCAGTGAGCTCGTCAGTTTTTTACATTCATCGTTCTTTTTCTCGAGATTTCTCTTGCAAGTCTCGAGTTTTTTAGCACCTTGGCAATTGAGTCGGCCTCGGCGTCTAGAAAAAGTGCTTCGCTAGCCAGCTGCAATAGCATAAGTGGGTCAGGAATGATTAATGATTAATAATTAATAAGTGGAGGAGCATTACCATTAGTGCCCTTTCTGCCATGTTCCTGGAATATTCCTCAAGGGGCATGGTACTCAATCTCAGGCGCTCAGCCGACATGGGGAGTATCCGTTGAAAAGCCGAATATACGGCATCGTTAGTGATGCTCTCGTTGGAACCGGCAATCTCTGTTAGTGCGTTCTGGAACCTGGCAGTGGGAGATGCTGCCTCAGTAGCGTTTTCGATTGGTTGGTCCTCGATAACCAGGTTGTCAGTGCTTTCCTCCTCAACAACCTGAAAAGCATTGAGTTAGAAATTTTGAAGATTTAGCATAACTCAACTGACTATAATTTAGTCAACAACCTTGCCCTTGCCCTTTGCGCGTTTAGAAGAGCCGCTTGAGCCGAAGTCGTTCTTGCTTTTATTGTGCTGGCCAGTTCCTTTCTTTTTGGTTGTATCAGTGTCAGCAATAACGGTGTTAGTTGTTGTATCTTTGCTACCGGCTAGGGTAGTATTGCTATGAACGACCTTTTGGAATACCGCGTTAACTTTACTTCCGATTTTCACCATTCTGCATAGGCAAAATAAAACAAAAGGAAAAGTTGAGCATTGAGAGGATACCTTTCGGCTGATAAAGCTCTCCTAAGTAAGTTATTTTCCAGTTTTCTGGGTCAACATGAATTAGTTATTGTTGGTTAAGGAAAGCATTTGAGGCGGTTGACCAAGTCCATCTACGTTGTTCGAGCAAGTCGAACAAAAGCACCATTTCATGAGTTTCCTGACGAGGGTATTTGTACTTGGTTATATCTGTGGTCCTACTCCTCCAGCGGGTGGGGAACTTGGGAAAATTCGGATTCACTTTAATATAGAAAAAATTAGCTTTCCAGTCTTTTACCGACTCAACGCGATCGGTGAAGAAGTAGAAGTACTTTGTCCTTCTCACGACTAGATGATAGTGGTCTTCATCGTCATTCAACTTGACGTTCCTAAGTCTTTTAAAGAAATCTGCATTGAAGTTCTGATCGAAACCGACACATAGTTGATAGTGACCCACAATGTCGCTCCAGGCGTTGGGATGTATCTGCGTTGGGCATGTGTTCCAGTAACGTAGGACGTCACAAATTCCTTCGGGTAATGGATATCGAAATCCTCTCCATATTTGAATTTTGTATATGCTAAACCAGCCTTTGGGGGCCTCGGCCACACGTTCATGAGGGCCGGGAATGCGATATTCGCAGTTTTTTAGCCAACCAAAGACTTCTGCATCAGTCTGAAGATCATGCCAGTGCATTCTAGACACCATCTCATGTACCCGTAGAGTTTGATTTTTCTCTTTTTCTATCATCTCCGCCAACTTTTCAGGTTCCTCCTCTGGAAGGAAGTGCGGATTGACATTTGTCCTCGTTATTTTATTGGAAGCACGCTTGAGACGAAATCCGTGCTTATTAGTTGAGTTGTACGGCACAATCGCTTTTGAGTATGAGGAAGGATCTAGATAAGGTGCGAAATACTTGCAAAGGGAGCAGGTGCAGTCGGTGTTATGCTTATAGAGCTTCTTCCCGGCTGAAATCCAAGACCTAGAGGTGTTGAGACGGTTAGAGGGGTTAAATATTTTCAAAGGCTTCACGTTTATGGGTATTATGTTCTCATAGTTAAAGCTACAATCATCGTCGCTTGAAGTTGAAGATTCGGATGTGAGATCAATAAAATCGATGCCCATGGAGCCGTCTGAAAATAAAGTTTATGTGAGTATCTAGAATCTAAAGAAATCTACACCTACTTTCAGCCGGGAGTGACTACCTAAGGGTTTTCATACAAACATGAAAATTGGTTTCTAATAGAGGGCGTCAGGCTCAAACGGAGTAAAAATCAAACTTTTGACAGAGCAACATTCAAATTCAAAGTGACGGTTCATCTTTCACAAGTGTAAAACCTAGAAATAAAAAATAAGCGACGAAATGATATCAAAATGAATTACCTGCATTTGTAAACAGCGACGTAGAGGTTGCGAAAGGTTAGAGGTTCCAGGAGAATGTTGGAGAATAGGGTCTCGCCGGTAGAGTAAGATTTTCACTGGAAATTTTGATCGGGATTTCGAGAGGTAAAACCTTGAAATGAGGAGAAAACAGGTTTAAAAAGGGGAAGAAACTGACACGGTTAGCCACGTGTCGAGAATCGGGGGCATGATTTGACAAGTTGATGGATTCGACGGTTGAGATCAGAACAAGTCAACCGTCATAATCTTCCTCGAGAAGCTTTGTTGAAACTCATCGTTTTGTTAAAGGATATTTGTGATGTGATGTAATTGAGACGGTTGGAGGAAAGTGAAGCGCTAAAGAATCTTCTATACTTGCGGGGGGACTTCTGATAACATTATCAGCAAAATCCGTCTGAGACCTATGTTGATCTAAATACCGGTTGAATGAGGTTGTAACTTAGGTCGTGTGGTTATCTCACAATAAGTTTTGTGGAGGCCAAAGCCAGCACACTAAACCGGGCCAACCTAGCGTAAGTAGGTTGAGCTGGATTAGTGAATCTGTATCTAGTTAGGAAGAATCCTAATTAAGAAGGAAGTCTAAAACGTAAAGAGAGTGAATCCTAATCAGGATCAGACTCTTCAGCGTGAGGAACAAGGCACACTGCCTATAAATACTCCAAAGTCCTAAGTCTTAAGGTATGTAATTCTTGAACCCTAATTGTTACTCTGCCAATTTGTTTCTCTAAACTCATACTGACTTAGGCATCGGAGAGTCCCCTCAAGGACGGCCCCCGATCCTAACCACCATGTTTTACAGGCAGAGATGACGGCCAGAGTTCCAAGAAGAGCAACTAGAAGCTAAATTCCGGTGACTAGTTATGAGTAATAAACGAATGAAAATAACATAATAGTCAAATTGCAATTTCTTAAGGCAACTCTTGAACAAGGAATGTAAGAAATTTAACCAACATACTTTTTTTATTAGCACTGAAATGCCATTTTCTTCGAAAATATGTTACCAATTAATAAAATATATGTTGTTAGGAGTGTTAATGAATAATGGTTGTAGTTGATTAAATGCTTCATTACTTATGTGCAGCGTTGGTTGTTGAGAATTGAATGACATATTTCAAACATTTATTTACATTAGCTTCCAAACTAACTTTTTTGATATAAATTAATGCATATCTTTACATGTATTGTATATTTCACCGACACATTCACTCTTTTCTACCTTAGTCAATGAGACAATTAATTGACAAGATTATTTTACAATATTTACTAATATATGGTGTATCGATATAAGTACATGCATTAATATACTTACTGAATTAAGCACTTGAATTTCTCATACACTTTATCATCCGTTTGTATTTCCTTCACAAATCTGAGATTTTTTAAACATCCATACTTACTACTACTAGAGAGCACAAAACCTTAATACCTGTGATATACGATCCAAAATAGCAGGACCATTATTCGCGTAAGGTAAATGAAGTACAAAATAAGGATGAGTGAGAAGTGGGTTGCTGATGTCGAAGGTTTTCATAGCTATACGAGGTTACTCATTGGGTATCCCTAGTACATGAGGATTTTAGGTAACACTTTCATGAGCATTTCGGTTAATATTTGGGCACTCTAATTTTTTGTTCTAATATTTGAAATATGCAGTTTACCTAAAAAATAAAGTAACCATATGTCATGAACAAATAAATATAGCATATTCAGTAATAATATAGCACGGAGATAACAAGGCTTGAAATATTTTTTTACGAATACTATGCATTTTGCAATTTGCATGTCCATGATTCTTCTATTTGCAATTTATCAAAACCCTTTGACATCCTTAAATTAGATACATTATGCAATTAATGAACAAATACTTTTTATGCAAAATACGACTAAATTACACAAAACAGTAAAACCAACTATAAATTAAAGTACACAATTTCATTAACCCCAAAATAACACAATGTATTTCTTATTATTTGAGTGACTTAATTTATTACCTAAGCCTAACTTAAAATTGTAATATAAACTTAACAAATAAATAACAAATAGTATCACATACTTTTTCAATAAATCCCAAATCGAAAATATATGTCAATATCAATAATGGTCACAACTACCTTTTATAGTCTACCTTATCTTTAAATAATCTAACTATAAAAAAAAACAGTTTCTACAACTAGGGTTGAGCAGAACCGAACCGGAACTAGAAACCAAACCGAAACCGAGTAAAAAAACCGAACTGAACTGAATCAAAATTAATATGGTTCGGTTTTGGTTTTCATAATTCTAAAAAATTGGACTCTGGTTCGGTTCCGGTTTTTATAATAAAACCAAAATAAAAACCGAACCGAATTACTAATAGTACTAAAATTTTAAAAGTATATTATCATATTATCTATTATATGTATGTTGGAATTATTTTATAAATTTGAATATTTAAAAAATGCATGATTTTAGGGCTTTTTATTAGAATAATTAAGTGTATACTCTTAGTTTTAGATGTTATGAACTCATGAAATAACTAAAATATAAAAAAATAATTAGTTTGGACAACGTTTATTAAGCTGGAAACAAAAATTTTTCACTTATATAATATGCCATATGTTAGTATGCTTTATGAAGTGGAACATCATACTAAAAAAATTATTTAAATAAATTATTATCTCGTCTACCAATTTCTTTATTCATGTTATGTTTTATCTTATAACTCAAATTAATTTATACCTACCATTTTAGTTAGAGTTATTTAATCAAGTTAATTTTTTGTTTGTTATAAAATACTTTTACATGTTTTTAACTTGGTGGAACCTTTATTCATATATCCTATGATTGAACTTTTTTTTAGGTTTATGTTTTAAAAATTTGTATTGTATGATTCAAATTACAATGAAATTATATGTGAATTTCGTTGTATAGCCTTAAAATATAAAAGTAAATTACAAAATATTTCTTATATTATAAAATTTTGAAAAAGTTTGGTTATAACCGAACCGAATTGAAACCAAACCGAATTATATTTGGTTTGGTTTAAACCGAACGAATCTACACAGTTCAGTTTTGGTTCTTAAATTTCTACTAATTTGGTTTTTAGTTCGGATCGATTTTGGTTCGGTTTTGAACCGAATCGAGTTTTGCTCACCCCTATCTACAACTAATACTGTTACAAAAATAAGTTTCCACAATTAAAAATTTAAATTCCCTTTCAAACCTATACATTGCAAAAAAATGATATAATAACACTAATTATATAATTGATTGAGGAGCATTTAGAAATATATGGAAGAGAGAGATAGGGTTTACCTGAATCAAAGGGGGCTAAGCGGGCTGAACGACGACGGAGACAGGGGCGACAAAGGTGACAGGGGCGGCGGCGACACGGTCAAGGTTTGAAGATTTAGATTTTTTGAGTTAGGGTTAAAATGCAATCCAAGTGAGAGGGATTACCAAACAAAGGGATTACGGCGGGGGCGTGGCGAGTTCAGGCAACGGTGACGGGAACGGGAACGGGAAGGCGATGAGAGCGGGACCTGGCAGCGGCTGGTACTCTGAAAAAGGAAAGGTGGGTGAGATTTTTGGGGTTAAGGTTAAATTAGGCCAAAGATTTGAGAGATTACCTAAACCTGCGACGGAAAAGGGGGAACCGGCAAAAAAAATTGAGGAGCCGGAGATTTCAACGAGACGAAAAGTGGATGGCGGCGCCTGGATCTGAACGGCAGAGACGAGCATTTGGGGGGAGGGCAAAATTTTAGGGTTTCTAGTTGAGAGGAAAATTGAGGGGGTCATTTTTGATGGATTTTCAGTGACCCCCCTGTTGGTAGGGAATCTGCCAACAGCCCTGTTGCGACAGTCGAGGCGATTCCCTTGATTGTCGTGACTACTTTTTTTTAAAATTAGGTCAATTCCGGCGCCATATGGCGTCGGAATTGCCACGTGTCAGCTAGCCTGACACGACCAGACTAACTGATGTAATTCCTGTGCCTTACAGCACCACAATAATGACAGTTCCGGTGTTCTATGACACCAGAACTTTTGCATACCAATTCCATTGATTACGGCACCGGAATTGCTCGGGGTTTATTTCCAAAAGCACCGCGTTTTAGTATTTATTTCTGCAAAGGGCATTTACTAGGTGCTTAATCCGTAAAAATGACCATTAGAGACAAAAATTACAGTTATATTAGAGCTAGAGGGAGTTATTCATTGGCATTCCCTATTGTCCAAATTCATTTCGCCATTAGCATTAAGTAATAAATTCTATTTATATAAAAATTAGATAAGTGGCAGCGCGCTCTATTTGATGACGTGGGCATCATTTGAAAAGCAATTAACCAGACAAGTCTATAAAAGCAGAAGAAATTAACGCCGGCGGCGGCGAAGGGGAGAATGCCGGTGGGGAAATATTACTGCGATTACTGCGATAAGGAATTCCAAGATACTCCGGTGGCCCGTAAACGCCATCTCAGCAGCTCCTCTCACCTGCGCGCCAAATCTCTCTGGTACAATTCTCTTAAATCCACCGGTACGGATGCAAATCATCGCTGTAAATTCTGTCACATATTCATGCGATTTCTGATTTGATGTCGAATTTCAGATTCTTTCACCGGTGGAGGCGCAGCAGGATTTACTAAAGGCGTCTGTAATCGATTTGTTAAGACGGTATAGGGTTTCAGCTCCTTCGATTTCATAGTTATGATTTTGATCGGTTAGAATGTTTGCTTTTGTTCATAATTTAGGTGCGATTTGTAGGGGCTTTGTCCTTATGGTGATTCTTGCAAGTACTTGCATCCATCCAATACTGAGAATATGACTAATGCTAGTGTTTCTCAAGGTGATCTCTTTTAGGGTTACTGATTTTCCCCCTTTTTCATTGATTCTTGATATGACTCTTAATGCATATTGATGATGATCACTTGCAGGACTTGTCAACATTGTTAGGCTGCCGATTGTTCCAGGAAATCATTTTGGTGCAGGAATCTCTTTGCCTGGTAAGTCCAAAATCTTATATTTTTGGGGGCAATATTGTTGAATTAATTGAATTTTTGTGCTGGTACAAAATCTATGCTAAAGCAAGTTGTTCGAGAGTTACCGTTTGTTCATTGTGATCTGATTCAGCTCTTTGCCTAGTAAGTCCAAAATCTTATATTTTAGGTGGTAGGATTGTTGGTTTAATTGAATATTTCTGCTGTTACAAAATCTATGCTAAAGCAAGTTGTTTGAGAGCTACTATTTGTTCATTGTGATCTGATTGCTTTAGCATTTCAATTTTCGATGCACTACAGCTTAGTGGCATTTTGAACAGCAAGAGTACATTCATATGATATGATGAAATTCATGTGATTTGTGTTCCTTAGTTTTTCATCCATTTTTTATGTATGTTTTTTCTTATCATGATCCAGCAGGTGAAATCTCGAGACAAAACATAGGGACCTCGTGGGGAATTTTGCCCCCATCACTGATGCCTCCACCAGAAGGCGGGTATTTGCCTCTGCCCTTTGTGGATTGGGGTTAGATTAGATCTATGGAACACCGTCTTTCTTCGGTTTGTAATACTTCTTTCCTTTTTCCTAATTTTTGGCTATTTGATCATTGCTTTGAC
>CAOJBJ010841451.1:0-11956 GCA_948291685.1 Euphorbia celastroides
CTGAATTGAACTGAATTTGTTCAAGCTGAACTGGACTAAACTGAACTTATTAGAACTTAAATAATATAAATGCGTGATATCATTTTATTAAAAAAATACACAATATAAATTATAATTAATAAATTAATTAAATTTATAATAGCAATTATTCATATCAATTAATAAAAAAATCTAAATAACAAGCAAATTCATGGTATTACGTACATTAATTCTAAAAAATGACCAACTTTTAATATTGTTATGATTTGTATTTATGTATTTTTTTATTTATTTAATAATTAACAAGTAACTTTGTTATAAATTATATTAAAGAATATTATAAAAAATAATAATAATAATAATAATAATATATTAAAAATGTATTATGTATAAGAGTGTATCGATTTTTTATGGGTTATATAAGTAGACAACATTTTATTACAAATTTATTATTATTTATTTTTATTAATTATTATTATTATTATTGTTATTGTATAAGTTTATTGAAATTTATTAAAACTGAACGGTATTAAATTTATTAAAATTGAATTTATTAAAATTTATTGATAAGTTATTTTTATTATTCGAAGTACAAGAGAAGAAGACCTTTCTCTTAAAGATTTCATCTTTTCCCCGTTTCTGCTATTAGTGCATTGAATACCCAAATCCCCAAAGATTCCATTTTTACAGAACCCAGGTAAGGGAAGAACAATGAAGTGAATTGGGATTTTTGTTGGTTTCTCTCAGCCGCTAACGATTTCTCCTCCACCGCATCTGCGCCGTCCCTTCCGCCGTCATCACTTTCCCGTTCCCAAATTTCACTAAAGTATCAGTCTTTCTCGTAAAGATTCCATCTTTTTACCTTTTCCCCTTCCTGCAATTGGTGCATTGAAAACCCAAAACCCCACAAGATTCCATTTTTACAGAACCCAGTTGAGGGAATTTCAAGGAGTTGAATTGGGATTTTGTTTTTTGGTTCAAAGATTTGAAATATGAGAGAAGATGAATCCAATTGGTTTTCAAAATGGGAAGAAGAGCTTCCATCTCCAGATGAACTTATGCCCTTATCTCAAACCCTAATTACCCCTGATCTCGCAATCGCTTTTGACATCAGAAATCCGACCAATTCACCCATTAACGGCCACAATCCGCCGCCTCCACCGCCCCCACCGCCGCACAACGCCGCCACTCCTCCCCCAAATTCCCAATTGACCGCCTCCCAACCCAATTCCGGCGAATACGCCGCCGATTCAGCCGATTTAGGCTCCGGCGCCGCCGGCGACGAGCCGGCCAGAACCCTAAAACGGCCCCGTTTAGTGTGGACGCCGCAGCTCCACAAGAGATTCGTCGACGCCGTTGCACATTTAGGGATAAAAAACGCCGTCCCTAAAACTATAATGCAGCTAATGAGCGTTGATGGGTTAACCAGAGAAAACGTTGCCAGCCATTTGCAGAAGTACAGACTTTATCTGAAAAGAATGCAGGGGCTTCCCTCCGGCGCCGGAGTCAACGGCGGCTCCGGCGGGTTGGCCGCTGGTTCTGATTCTGCCACCGACCATTTGTTCGCTAGCTCGCCGGTGCCCGCCCATTTGTTGCATCCCGGAAGGCCGAATTCCGACCACTTTTTGCCGTTTGTGCCGGTGGCAGCCCTCCAGCACCACCAGATGGCCACCGCAGTGGCTCATCCACAGTACCACCGGCAGCTGGGGCATTTCGGGTCGCCCCAAAACGGGCAAATGGAGCACCCGTTTTTGTCTAGGCAACCAAAGCAGCGAATTGGGGGAGCTTTGGGTCACATTTCGGGTCCTAGTTATGTGGAGGATTTGGAGGCGGCGAGTGGCAATGGAGGGGTGAAAGTTCTCACATTGTTTCCCACAGGGGATGAGTGAAAATGGGTAATTGTTCGATTCCGCTATTGATCTTTGTTTTCTCTGCTTTTTCGGGTACTTGTTCGATTGGTGTTAGTTTACTAGTAGTTGCTAGTTCTGTTAGAGCATAAGTTAAGCCTTCAGTTGTTGTTGTTGGTTAAGTCTTTGATGTAGAACTCGGGTTCGCCTTCAATATCCGGACCCGAATAGCTAATCTTCAATTGTCACCGGCTTTTGCTTGAGTAGTTTAGTTGTTGTAGCAGGCTCGGTATTGACCATTGACCCAAAAAACTGTGTCAAAAGGGAAACCAGCTCGTTTATCTGTGGTGCATGAAGGGCAAATGGAACAAGATCAGTATGCATTTGTGCTTGCAGATGAGAATAAATAATGTTTGTCAAGTGCAATATATTCTCTGTAGGATCTAATTTTTAGGAGTTCCAAGTCTCTTTTCTGTTTATTAGTTCAGTGTTGAGTAGAGATCTGCTGTGCTTGTACATTGTATCGAAAATCCTGATGTTATTCGAATCGTTGAACTTAATTTAATGCTCCATGAAATTTCAAGCAGCTCATATTTCTATTACATTTGTGTTTTACTTCTACTCTCCAATGCTCTTCATTTAGAAATTCCTACTGATTACGGCTTTCGATTGTTTCTACAGTCTAGATTTCTCACTAGTCGCATTTTTTGAAGCTCGAGTGCAAATCAATATAGGTAAATGCCAAAGCTAGTTCCTTTTCGTGTTTTTGTGCGGGTGAATCTCGAACTTTGAGATTTTATGAAGTTTGTTAACAAATTTTTTGTTGAATCGATATACATTTGCTTTCCTGCTCTCATATGTTCGATATGCTATGCTACGATACAGTTACATGTATTCAAGCATTGTGTATTCAAACATTATGGGAGATTTAGGATTCTTTTCAAACTTATTTTCAGGTAAATTCAGTTCAGTATTTATTTAATAAACATAGTTCAATTCAGAACTTATTTAATAAAATTTCACTTCAATCTTAACTAGGTTTTAATTTAGTTCAGTCTTTATTCAATAAGTTTATGTTCAATTCTGGTCATTTAGTTAGAAAGAAAAAAGCCTTGCACCAATTTTTACAAATTATAAATTTAGAGTATGTTTCCTGATATGTTGCATGAATGATTAAGGGCAGCTAAGCATGCTTCTTGGTTGACTAACCTCAATTTGTTTATTGATATCTTTTTTTAATTAAAAATTTATCTAAAAAGAGTGATATAAATTTAATTTTTCTTAGGGATTGTTAAGGTTGGAGAATGTACCTGCCCATGTGGGCAACCTGTTGAATCCAACAGCTTTACTTATATAATACATTTCTCCAAAACAATATGCATATATCATTATTTTGTTATAGATGTGTTTTTTGAAAAGAAGGTTGAAAACATTTTTTAAAGTCATGGAAACCAACTCTATTTGCAAATTTTTTAAACTACAAACCCCATTTTACAAATGTTAAGTCCTTAAACTCCATTTTGCAAGTGAATTAGACCATACTTTACTTTTCTGAAGTTCGCCCATTAATATAACACAAAGTTCGTGTTCAAATCAAAATCCCTAAATAACTTCTCGCGTTATAACAAAATTCCCGAACACAAAGTAAAAAGACGATACAATGCAGCTTTTAATGCATTGAAACTCACCCTCAATTTTCGTAGGAAACATTTATTTTAGAATAACTTCAAAAATCTCTTTTAAAGTTTCACAATTTTTTAAAAATACCCTTGAGGTTTAAAATTTATCAAAAGCACCCTTGAGATTTTAAGCCGTTATAAAAAACATACTTTTTCATCCATTAACACTTGAATGGTGACATGACAGAGGGGTAAAATGATCAAATTTCACTTTTTAACTCAAATCCATACCCATCGAAAAACCACCGCTATTCTCTCTCCGTCGAAAAATCACCGGTTCATTAATATTGGCGTATTTGAACCTTATCGAGATCTCGTCTCCCGTCTCAACCGCCAGAGGAGTTTTTCTCGATATTGAAACCGCCGTTTTCTAATGGCGAGATTCCCACTGAAAAATGGCAAGATTTTAACGGAAACAATGAAATTTGATGTGAAGTCGACGATAGTTTTGAATCGGCTGAGAACGACAGTAAAATTTAGACTAAGAACGGCAGTGACGTAAAGTCACTGACGACGGTTTAAAGTGAGGGATGGATGAGGTTTAAGATTATTATTTGGATCAAATTAATGGATAAATAGGTTAAATGATTTTTTAGGTTAATAAATAGTATTTGACCATTCTAGTCCTTACCACATAAGTATTTTGTTCCTTAAATGAAAAAGTATGTTTTTGATAAAATTTAAATCTTAAGGGTATTTTTGAAAAACGATGAAATCTTAAAGGAAGTTTTTGAAGTTATCCCTTTATTTTATTTGAACATGTAACCTCTAAGTTCCGAGTACAAAGCACATAAAATATCGGATCCCATCAACTAATGAATCCAAGATCTCAACATCAGAACTACAAATTTAGTAACTAATGCTGATTGGGAAGTCAACACATTGACATATCAACTTTCCAAATTAGAATGGCTATTAGCCATTACCAAATAACATCATATCCATTACCAGATAACATCATATCCATCCATAAGTATAATACATCGCACCACTAATTTAATGATTTTTTTTAAGGTTAGTGCTAATTTCATTATCGGCTAAGACCTGGCAAAGATTCTGCTGACCTAATTTTCTAGCATGACACCCCATAACTCTTAAAAAAATTTATGCAAAACCGATCTAAAACCCCTATAGTCGGCACAAAAAGCTCCTCAGCCTCCTATAGAGGCAGAAGTCTCATTTAACCTCCTGAATTTGGCAAAAGTATACCTCTCAGCTCCCACATTGCCACGTGTCAACTTTATATTGGTTTAAAAATATATTAAAAATTAACTCTTTGAAAAGTCAAACCAACCAGAATTTGACACGTGGCGATGAGGGGTTGAAGGGCATTTTATGCCAACTATATGAGGTCCTAGATGTGTTTTGCCAAAAAAAAATACTTAATTTTAGTTTAATCATCACGCTTAAAGGTAATTCACTAATATCATAAAAAGAGGATTTAGTAGTCAAAACAGTAGTTCAAACATAAGATCCACAAATAACAAGAACAAAAATAAAGCGAATCCGAAAACAAATCGTAGCTATAACTGGAACCTACTGAAAATTTTCCTAAAAGGAATTCTGCAAGTATATAGTGCAAGTTCCCATCTAGCTGAAATTTAATGGTTTTGCGAGTAATCAAAACTTAGTGGCTGCTGACATAATGGAGGCTGCACATAAACCAAGCGAAAAAAGTGTGTTAGAGATAACAATTGAAGCCAATTCATGAAAGCCATGCGTCAGCTTCTGATTGAGGTGCAAATTTCAAAGAATGACATCTCTTAGACCCTGTTCTCTTAATCAAAACTTATTGACTGAACTTTAATGGTAACTTAATGAAGCTAGATCTTATATGAAACTAATCGAAATTTAATGGAACTAAATGCAACTTATTTGAAACTGAATGGAAAATAAGTCGACAAGAACAGGGCCTTAAAAGTAAAAAAAGCACCAGAAACCAACTGTGGCGTTCAGGACACTGGTGCACTTTTGGCGAGTTTAAGGGCGAAACAGGTTCAGGAATCAATGGCGGGTTTGGCCATTCGTAAAACAGCACGAGATATCCAAAAAAATGAATCATATTGGAGAAAAGGAGAGAGAAATATCTACCTGGAAAACAGTGTGACTGAACTGGTTGTTAGAATGGGCGTACATCATCGCAGCACTCGGCCATTGCACATAGGCAGAAGCATCTCTTGGAGTTTGATTTGAGCCCATAGAACAAAAGGGACTCATAACTTGAGGCCCATAGCTAATAGACGTTTCAGTCCTTGGCAAGGGCAAGTAACCATACTGAGGAATTCCAGCATCGTACTGCACAAATGGAAGCTGAACCTTCTGCATATTAAATGGCGCCAAGCCGAAGCTTTGATTAGCTGGGAGGCTCCTCACATACCTAAATCATTCCAAAAGTTCATTTATTTCTTCAATAAAATACACATAAAGAGTGCAAACTGAAGAAACAGAAATGGAACATGAAAATTTAGGCCAAAGATGTCGTTCTCCCGATATTATCTCTCCAACAAAAAGGAGACCCGTGGCATTTAGGGAGGTAAGCTGGTGCACTTTCTATAAAACAGGAAACCTTTTCAAAGTGTAAGTAGGCAATAGACTATTTGGGCCAAGTTCAGATGGTTAGTGATGGTTTGGCCTAAAAATTTGTTAATAACCCTTTAAATTGAAACATGATTCTCACCTGTCGTAGCTCCGATCATAATCTGGATCAGTAAGGTCCTTCTCCCGGTCTCTGAAAATGGCAACTCGAGACGAACCATTTTTGTCTAGCTCACTTTCAGGGTTTCTGCAACCTTCAAACTCATCTTTGCTAGGACTCGAGCTTTTTCTTTCAGAAGAAACTTGAGATACAGTATCCTCTGAGCTGGGACTCCCAGGGCCACTGAAAATGCGAGCTCTTGCTTTATCATACTCTTCTTTCCTCTCCTCCACACTTCTCACTGGATTCCCTTTCATTCCAGATTCATTAGATCCATCCATTCTCCCTTTATTAGGCCGAGGCCTGATGACGATTTTAACTTGCTCTGGTTTATCACTTTCTAACTGTTTGGCAGGAATTTGAGATAAGAGCACTGTGGGATATTTGCTTGCTGTTGTTTTCCTCACCAGAATCTTGTTCATCATACCATCTATGCCATTGTCTTGTACCATGGTTACTAACCCGTAATGCTGAGCCACACGATGTGCTGCAAGCCTAAGGTATGATGTGGTGAAATGCTGGAATTCAAATTGCTGTTGATCTGGGCTTTGAAGGAATCTCTGGATATCAAGTTCCATTCTGAGAACTGAAAAGGAAATTAAAAACAGTGAATTTCTTAGCAGTGAATGAGCAATAAAATTTGCATCAGACAAAAAAATGTATTACTTATGTAACCTCAGGCAATAAGGGCTTCAGCTGATCTCAAGGCAAAAAAGTACTAATGAACAGGAAGACTTTGTAAACTAAGGCAACACGGACTTCACCTGATCTCAAGGCTAAAAAGTAACAATGAAAAGGAAGACCTAACTCTTATGAAAGACTTAACTATGCAAACATAATAGTTACACACTTGAATCTAAAAGCATTGTTAGAATATCCCAGATCTCGTCGATCTAAAAGAAAAATGAGATTAAATTTATGAGACACACTTGCGTTTGTTCAATCTCCAAAGCCCAATGTAGATTTGTCTAATTTCAGATGTCTGTTTAGGGCTCTTTAACTATACTATGTGAAGCTTGGCCCATTATATATGTGCATCCAAATAGTATGATGTACATCTCAGAATTCACTTTGTGTTCAAGGTCATTTCTGTTTATTTCAAAGAATCCTTCTTGAGAAAACAGACACTTATATGTTAATTTCAACAATCCAAGATTAGACAAACAAATATACAATTGTCAAGGCAAAGAGAAACAAACAGGAAAAATTAGCTGAGCAGTGAACTACTTCCTGGTTAACCACTACCCAGGTTTTTGATATCAAACACGGTATCTCAGGATTTCAAGTGTTTAATTTATAGTATTCAGTGAAAGCTATAAAGTCACCTTTTCATAAAATCTGACAATTGATGAAGTTCCTAGATTGAGATGAAAAACTGAACAGAACTTTGTAGCGGTTTTATATGCATTTCTAGCAACAAAAAAGGCAAAAAAAAGAGATACAAACACAACAAAATAGGGTGTTTTATAATTGCTTAATGCAAAACGATACCCTTGATCAAGGAAATTCAAACCTAGCAAAGCAGTAAAAAAAGCAATGAGAACCAAAATTCGTATGGTTGGGCTACATCAACATTTTAGTTCATATGAACATGAAACCAGTGTTGAATGCATTGCTTTCTTCAGAAAAATGATTGTGACCATTCGGATTTCACTATCATAGTCCATAGTCTACATATACATATGGAAGCTAACAGTTTCAAAAAGAATACTTTCAAAATAATGGCCCCCATGAGATATGAGCCTTGGAATACAGTTCATCGAAACTGCCAGTTAGAACACCAAGCAATTCAAAACTGCTGTAAAGGCTTTGGAACTCAAAATCATCTATCGCGTTTGCTGAATGAGTTTAAACCCAAAAATTTATGAGCATAAGTATCATGACAGTGATTGACACACAAATCAACATAGTCATTCACATACGACATTGATAGAGAATATGCTAGTAAAGGATCCATATTAGATTACTCTGCTGTTGGACACAAACCCATGCGTATTTGCGTGGGTAAAAAGGGTAATTGGTAATTAGGGTAAACACACTTTAGGCATAAGCTGGCAGGGGATTTGTCATATAGCTAGAAGTGTTGTTGAGAGAAGTTTTGTATTTGGGTTTCTCTGCTGTAAGCAGGGCTCTGCCTTTGGGTAGAAAGGGGAGAATATCCCAGTGGAGGAATTTCGCCTATCTTGTTCTTCTCTTTTATTTTGGGATAATAAGACCCAGCTCTCAAATTTCATTTTTATCTCTTATTCACATCACTGAGTTTAGATTTCTTTAGCGATTTTCCTTTCAGACATTCCAAATGAAATACAACACATCTGATACTATAATGGCTAATCCTGACTAACTCATTTAAAAGATGAATCTCATTGCTATAATAACTGTACGGTACTCAATACCAGCATTTTCATACAAGATTCGATGATGAGAAAATCCCGAGTAAAATCACCAGCTGTTATTCATTTCAGTACTATCAAAAACTACAAAGAAAGTAGCAATCATGTGCAAAAGAAAGACTGGAACATTAGAAGATCTAGACCTGCACTATCTTTAGTTTATAGCAATTCTTTGTTTTCTAATGTTGCAAGAGAACAATTGCAAAGGGTTAATTAATTGACAATAACACAAGCAAAATTATAGAGGCACAACATTGCCAGTTTAATTCAAGTCTTAAATTCATTTTTAAGAAATAGGAATCACAAAAAGGAAGGCCAAGTTCATTTCAGCCAATTTGTGTGATACAGAAGATTCCAGAATGCAATCACACATATACAATCCTAAGGAAGCAATAAATAAACGGTCAAATACACAGACAGCACAGAGACTAATAACATGTAGCATGCCAAAGAAACATGACTTAAAACAGCCCAACTGCCCAAGTACGCAAAATTTACAGTCGGCTAATGTGCCAACCAGCAAGAGATAACTTATGAGCAACCCCATTGTCCAATTGAATGGTTTCAAAGACCTCCAGTCTCCCACTTGTTTAACAAATTTAGACATGCTAAATAACTAGTATGTACTATAGATATAGGATCTAGTCTGTTTCCCTTCATTGCTCAATGTCAAGAACCAAATCCAACAGAAACAACTCCTGCAACTTCCATTTCAACTAAAAAGTTTCACTACTAATCCTGAATGGCCTACACAAACGATTTGTCTCCTTGAGAAGCTGGGCTTCATTTGAAAAAGACATATCCGGTCAATACCAAAAGCATGATTTAGGGCTGAGTATTCTAACTACTGAAGGATAAATTCTAAGAAAAAGCAGTTTCAATTACAAGCCGATTCAAAACAAAGATAATGCTTCCAATAATGCTTGCCCCAACCTTAAGTAGTAAGTAAATACTATCCCTTAGATGAGCCTGAGTACAAAGCCCAAGCCAGAAGTTTCAATTACGTACAGACACTACAAGATTTCCTCTATTACTCCAAAGCAGAAAAATTGTAAGTAAATCTAAATAAGCACACTGAATGCATCCAAATATTATATATCCATGTCAAACAAAACCACAGGCACTATGTAATTAACAAGCTCCAAATCCAGATTGCATTATAATCCATATATTAGGGAGAAAAAGAGGTGAAATCCAAACAATTCCTACGTTTTTCCTCATAGCTAAGAATAGTATCACAATCCACTCAATTGAGAATTCGAGACACAAAAATCTAATTTGCCAGAGTCGAACTCTCTCCCTAGCAAGCAAATCTCACAAAATTCGCATCATTGACAACTGGATCTACTATAATGCAGACCATGGCATGGAGTAACCCTAACCTCAAAACCAATGTAAACAAAATCACATAAAATTGCAAACAGCACAACGAGTACATAATTGAACATACTGGTGAGACGATGACGAGGGTTCTGAAGAGCCTCAACCAAGAACGGGTCAACCATCGACTCCTTAGCATCGATTGGGGCGGCTTGCATAGATTCCATCATCACAAACAGCACCACCGCTTCTCTTTCAGCAAATCAAAGATAGCAACACGAAAGAGAAACAAAATCAAAAATTCTCTCTACAAAAGCACTCTTCGTCTTCGTCTTCTTCCCTAGAGAGAGAAAAAGGGAAGAGAAGGCGGAGGTGTCAAGAGGCAAATGGAGTCATTGAGAGAGAGACCTTTGCTTATTCCGTTAAGCCGCCGTCGGCCTTATCTCTCTCTCCTCTTTACACCCAAATTCCTAATCGGAGAAGGATATGGAGTTTAGGGATTGGAATTTATATTTTTGATATTTTATATTTTATGGGTTAAATAATTAAATCTACATTTATTTTTTCTTTTCGTCCAATTCTCAATGTAAACACAAAAATTCTGATGTTTCGTTTTTCTTTCGCACGTTGCTATACGAAAGTTTATATATTTTGATATTTCTGAGTCTAAACACGGTTTCCACTAATAAATGGGGGAGATGTGATTCATCGAATAGTTCTTCATAAATTAAATTGATATTTAGGTGGAGGTTAACTTTAGTTTTATAAAAACTAATTTTACTTTATTCTTCATTATATTATTAACATTTATTCTTTATATAATGACATTTATAATATTGATTAATGGTCCAATGAAATTTTTTTATTATGTAACACTCAAATAAGATTATTTCATTAGGATTTTTCATATGATGATTTTGTGTTGTGTAAATAGAATATCATTTAATATAAGCAAAATAACCACAATTTGTAGGAAACAATTTTCGTATGAAACCCACCTTATCTTCAAGTATATTATTATTGTTATGATTTTATTTTGCATTCACTTTATACATTGAATTTGTAGTTATAGCATTTTAAAATAATATTAAAATGATCAATCCCTCGATTAGTTTCTGCTTAAGCCTACCCAATTTTTAGAACACTGATTGCAGGTATTTTGTTTCCAAACCATAAATTCTGCAAGTACCTCATAATTTTTGTGTTATTCTATTAAAAAATTAGCCTAGTTAACTTTATAATAATATTAATAAAGGAAAGGCTAAATGTTGTTATTTTTGCAAATGTTTTTTTTTTGAAGTTGTAAACGTTAAACGTAACTCTCTAAAATTAGTAAAAATGTACATGACAACCCCTTAAAATAAGTAAAAATGTATACTTTAACCCCTCAATATCACGTGTCACAATCCAAATGGAGAGATAAAAATATAAAATTTGATATTTTTTAAAATTCAAGTCATTGACAAGGAGTAAGTGTTATTTAGTTTGACTAAGGTTAGGAAAAGTAAAAGGTCATTAATGTTTTTTTTTATTGAAACGATCTCTCAGTGTCAAGTTATAATGAAGACCAAAATAATGACATTCTTCTATCAAAACAAAAATACATTCTACAATGACATACTTTGTCATTGTCCACTTTAGATGAATACTCCACCATTTAATTCAATAGTAAGATGAACAAATTGATACTTATTTTGTTATAGGGTATACCCAAAACAACATTATTATATGAAATATTTTCAGATGCGTTTATGTAACTATAAAGAAAAAAAAGTTGACTAAACAAGTAGAAAACAATGTCTCATCGTATGTGAAAATGTATGTGAATTAAAACTCATATTACCCGTAATTTTTGTTCACGGACCATTAAAGGGAGCTCATGTATCACTATGTAAATATTGAACGTTATTCAAATTTGAACTAATAGAGGGTAAACTATCTCTTTACAAATATTCCTTTGCTATGTTGTGTTTCAATATTCAATTAAAAAGTAAACATAAAATATTTTTTAAGGGCTGGTAGATGAGTATGGAAGGTCCTAGA
>CAOJBJ010841557.1:0-11444 GCA_948291685.1 Euphorbia celastroides
GCATTTATTTAAACTTTGTGCCAGTTTTTTCCTTGTCTTCAGCCCCGCAATTATATTTCCTCGGAGATCGGGTATCTATAATCACCCTTTCAAGGGAATCAACACCAATGCCAATCAAGTGTCGAGCAAGCTCAATTTCAATGCTCCATCCACCGAATTTACGGATCTCCACCACCTTAAGAAACTGGTGTCTGAATTTAGTAGCCTCTTCTATTCTTTCCTTTTCTTCCTCAGAATGGAGCCTAGTAGAACTAAAAAACAAGTATCCATCTACCACGAACGGAAGAACATTAGACTAGAATGTAAAAAAAAAAGAAAGAAAGAACAACACATTTGCACAATAGATTCGAAAGCTGTGAAGTCTTACTATGGCGCAAAACCTACACAGAAAAGGAGATGCCTTGATGAAAAAGAAATGAATCCCCATCAAATCCAGTAAAGTCAACCTCAAATTCCTCGAGCTTAACAAGTTTTGGCAGTGTCATAGGGTATGAACGGTTCCTGAAAACATCTAATATCAGTACAGACATCATTAAAACACATATGTCAAATGCGTATGAAACCCCCAAGCTTGTCACTTATAGCCTCTTGCCCCCTTGAACTTGTGAAAATGTCGCAGTTAATCCCTTTGAGCTCACAAAAATGCATCAGGTTGGCCTGTAAACGTCACGTGTCGGCCTTTGATTGGCATGACTTTTCAAAAATACCTTTTTTTCTATCTAGTCAGAAATCGACATTTGGAATGCAAGGTTTAGAGGTGAGTTTTAGACAAGTCGAACAAGGCGGGAGGAACCATTGAAAGCTAGGGGCGAGAGGCTATTAAGGAAAAGTTTAGGGAAGTTTATATGTATTAGGCCAAAAAACTCAAATGCACACAAGCATACCTGGCGACTTCCTTGAAGTATCTTAAGCTTCTTCAACTGGGAGACATAACTAAGATGCACATCAGGTATCGTGAAGAAAGGGAAATCATTTTTATCCCGCACTTTAAGCTCAGAAAAACAAGGGACACATTTGAAATGCAAAACGCTTGCATATCCTCTAAAAATGAATGTAACAAGAGATGGTGCAGAAATTTCAAATCTCCCCTTTGTAGAATCAGAAGGGAACAAATGTAGATGCTTTAACTTAACACTTGAAACGTTTAGATTCCCCATTCCCCAGAGGGACGAAGACAAAGACTCAAGCAATGGGCACTTAGATAATAAAGCATCAAGAATCCTTTGATCTATATATACGTCACTTAAAGAAAGGTCTCTCAGTCTAAAACGCTCATTGTGCATAAAGGGAAAAGCATAAGGCCTCTTGGACACAGCATTACGTCCAGAAACAGCTAATTCAAGTCGCTGAACGCCCTTTGCAAAGGCAAACTCAATCCATTTATCAATAGAATTGGAATGTTTCGAACTCAAATAACAATCAATAACAAGCTCATCCAATTGTGGTTGCTGATGAAGCTTGAACAACTTGTTCAACAAACCAATGTACAAAAGTCTCTTTCTGTCAGAATCTGTACAACTGGATTCGTAAAGAAGGCCATAAATAGGGTTTCTGAAGATTAAATTAGGGCCCGATCAATGGGTTGTGCAAAGCCAAGGGTTTTGCCATCTATGGGAAAGAAAGGAGGTTCTACCCGATTCTTTGAGGGTCAATTTGGATAATATGTTGATGATTAGACCCTCTGGCAATTGGCTAAGATAATCCCTTTCAGTTGTCATTCTTGTATGTTTCTGCGAAAACAACAGGCTGCAAATCCAAATTAAAAGCTTACGCTAATCAATTCAATCGAGAATTGAATATCAGAATCGAAGTTACCTTTAACAGAGGACAGGGGGAATTTAGATGATAAAGATTTTTACGAGGGAAAGAAAACTGCTGTGGAGTCCTTCGACATTCAAATTCAAACTCTAACTTCGATTTATTCTGATGTAAATTTGTAGTGCTTTTTAATGTTGTTTTTATTAGTCATCATACGTAAATTCACAATTTTTAATAGACATTATATAAAAGCCATAAGAATATTGATTTACAACTTTTTTTACCATTAAATTAAAATTTCATATTCTAGATTTTACTCATTAATGGTTCCTGATTTAGATCTTGCCTATAAGCCCTAAAGAACGTAAGAACGGGCCTGTCCAAATGCATTTGGCCATAATTTTTTTTGTCCCTAATGAGAGTGAAGAAATGGTGTCAAATGGGTATTGAATAACTCAGGTACCAAAGGGTTGTAAAAAAGTAATTGTTGTGAGGAAGAGAGAGCAGTTGAAGAGGGTGAGGCCACTGTTGATAAAGGCCAAGAAACCCTAGATCCAATTAATGTTGAGATGAAGGAGAAAGAGGAATCCGATGATGATTAGCAAACCATCTCGGAGTTGATTGCTGCAGAGAAAGAAGCTGAGTCAGCAGTTGAAATAGCCCACGCCACTGAGCAGTTGATGGACACTGACTCAGTGAACCCTCAATTTGATGAGGAGCATGTGGTAATTGATTCTACCCCTCACCATCACCACCTAATTCACCCAAACAACCCTTCATCAACTATAATACATTGCTTTAACACAAAATGTAACAAAAGCCCTCTTTGATAAGAAATATTTTGATTTCCAACTCTAAAATTAAAAGTAATATTAAGTTATATGTACAAACATTAATTTTATCTAAAAGTTACACATGTCAATTCATTGGTACTTCAAAATAATAGTAACATTCATTGATAAAAAAAAATGATTGGAATTGTTATATTTGATGCAAAAAGTCATAAAAGGTGTCACTTAAATTCAGAATGGAAGTTAAAGGATTTTAGAAAATAAGAAATCATTCCCAAATTGAAAGCGTGGATAATAGTAACACATAAGGCTTAAAATAGAAAGGGTAAAAAACATATATACATAAATAATTATAGGGTATTTGTGTCCTACTATGAGCGGGCGAGCCTTTCTCCTCCCCTTTCCCTCTCGCATTCGCCAGCGGGTTCTCGGGAGTCGCCGATTACCGGTGCGGGCGAGAAAAGGTTTGAAAAAGGACTTTCTACCACGGACCTGGAGGGCAGACATGGGTCACCTGTCACGGCACTTTCTCACAGCGGGAGGGAGATCTTGCGTCAGAATCGAGCCAAGGGGCCGAGATATCGAGGTTTGAGTACCTCGTATCTCGCATTAAAAGACACTAGGTCAGCTATGATGTGCCAAAACATTTGGTTTAAAAAAGATCGGAAAACTCGTCGCTTAATAGCGAATCGTTTTCTTAAATACAGTTTTGGAGTCGCCGCCTGGTTCAGCTCACAACCAGGAAATTACAGAGAAACGGGTTCATGCAAAAGGAATACTCATGATATCGATCCAACATTATCACTGATATACCATAAAATGACTCACATTAGTGTGTATACCTAGAGTATATTTTATTACATGCTTGTTTTATATACCTTGCGTAATTTAAACAGTGTAGGGTATAGGCTTACCATACGTTCTTGTGTATGTTCACAACAAGAAAACCAGAATCATATGTATATGCATTATGATGCAATCAATCAATGCAATAAAGATGAGCGTGATAGCCAGGGACCCTCAGTTTACCTTTCCTGGTGGTAGGTTTTTTCCTTTGGGCCGGTTTGGGACCGATTGTTTTTACAGTTAGGAGAACTTCGGCAGAACTCCAGGTTGATTCAGTGAGATTTGAGCAAGATTGAGTCTTTGCTCGGATAGTACTTCGACTAGGATCGAAGGTTTGAAGGACAATCCCAAGCTATAGGAGGCTATAGAAGGGTACAGGATTTCAAAAGCTCTGTGAATTTCGGTAAAGTTTCGGGTGGAAATGGTATAGGAGAGGTTTGGATTTGTAACCTCGATTATCCTAACAGTAGGTTGCCCGAGATACGGGGCTTTGAGTGAAGTCAGTCAATGCCCAGGTACTAGGGTCTTTCGACAGCTTCGGGATCGGTTATCCGGGGGAAAAACTCGATCGAAATGCCTAGGATGGCTTTGGAATGGTTTAGAAAGCTTTTAGAAGGCTTAGAGAGGCTTAGAAGGGATGTCATCAAACTTTGAAGCTTGAGAGGTGGTTTGGAGGGTTGAAGGAGAGGGCTTTTTATAGCCATTTTCGGGGTGTCAATCTAGCCGATTGGCTAGTTACACCCATAGGTGTATCCAGCCGATCGGTTAGATCACACCTATGATAGACTAGGTGCAATCTAGCCAATCAGCTAGATCACACCTTCTGGAAGGTGACATGTGGCGGTCATCCAGAGGGTCAATCTAGCTATCATTTGTACAGTAACTTTGAATTTTTCGGTAAAAACTCTTTCGAGAGGGATTTGTGCAGTTTTTTCGGGATTTTTCGGGTTTAGGGTTTTTGAGCAATTTCCGGTTTTTTTGAATCGAGGCTTTGAGACATTTGGGATGGAATCGAGGTTCCGGACATTTCTGGAATTTTTGGGAACTCCAGGGCATTTCTGGAATTTTCAGGAATTCAGGGTTTGAACATTACGGAGTCAGGCTCCAGGATTTTGAACATTTCGGAGTCAGGGCTCCAGGGATCATTAGGAATCAGGGATTCCGGACATTACGGAGTCAGGGCTTCTAGGTTTTGAGGAACATTGTGGGGTCAGAGTTCCAGACATTATGGAGTCTAAGCTCCAGAATTCAACCATTACAGAGTCAAAGCTCCAAAGTTCTCGGATGCATAATTGGTCTTCCGCCGGCTCCGCTAGAATTTTTCCCATACCTGGAAACAGGTTAAACATTCATCATCGGGCTTGGTGGACCGTGCTCACATGTCTCTTTATAACATGCCCTGTAACTCTCTGTTCTATAGTAAACAAAGCAAAACGGATATGGATCCATAAAATTCTTCTTCAAAAAAGCACATGCATGTGGACATGGTATACCATCAAATTAATACGCATTACACGTGCAAGTCATAGCACCAAAATCAACTACAAATTCTTTACCACAATCAGAAATGAGAGCCAAAACATCTGTTGAAGGCAAAACCTGAACACAAAAACAAAGTATATAGAATCCGTCAAAAACATAAAACTTAAAAATTCACGTTAAAAGAATGAACTAAACAAACAAAAAAACCAATCACATCCATGCCGCATCCAAGTTCAAAATTTTTTGCAAGCAAACTTTCTTGTTCAGCCACCAACTTCATCATTGTATCCCTTGCAAGTATTCTATTTGTGTGGAAAATTCCTTGCAATAATTTCCTCAAGTGCTTCACCATAGCACATATAGGTAATGGTTTTGCAGCCCTATTCATAGGAATTAAGGGATTCCGCCATATTAGAAGTCATTTGATTGTATCTCCTTCCTCTACAATTCATCCTACTCCATCTTTTAAAACATACATTCTTCAAATAATCTAGAATATCACTGTCTATCGCTCCCAACTCTCTCATATTTTTATCAAAATCAGAAATAGAGTAAACTTCATAAGCAGCTTTGAAGTAACCAGACATCAATTTTGGCTTCTTCCTAAACTTTGACTTCATGTTCTTATACAAATGAAAAGTGCAAATACAGTGAGGAACATTAGGGAGATACTTAGCACAAGCGTTCTCAATGCTCTTGTGTCTGTTAGAAACTATTAGCAAACCATCCCTTCCTTCAAAAACTTTAACAAATTGAGAAAAGAACCAGCCCCAAGACGCATCGTTCTCACCATCAACAACAGCATAAGCCAAAGGAAACAACATACCTATGAAAATGAAAAAAATTAGTAAAACAATATTTAAGTAAGAAAAGTTGCTATTAAAAGAGTATACCAAGTAAAATAAAAAGTATACTAATGAAAAGTAACAAAAAACAACAACAAAAGATAAAAGAAAACTTACCAGTAGCATCTGCAGAAGTAGCAGAAATCAAACATCCACCATAAGCTGAAGTAAGAAATGTTGCATCTACTACAACAACATGATGGCAGTGACGAAATCCTTCAATTGAAGCATGAAAAGCCAAGAAAAGATAAAGAAACTTGTCTCCATTCAACTTTGAAACAACAACAGAACCTGGGTTTTCTTTCTTCAACATAAACAGATAACTAGGTAGCTCATCATAATTCTCACTATGAGTTCCCCTAATACTTTCCAAAGCTATTTCTTTAGCTTGCCAAGCTTTAGAATAGCTAATATCAGCTTTAAATTTTTTCTTAATGTTAGCAACAATGTTCCCAGGGGTATATTTCCTTTTAACATCCAGAAATGAATCCTTAACCTCCTCTCCAATAAAAGATCTACTAACTTGCCTATTATCCCCCATTCTAGTATGAATATCGCAAGAATGAGTACCATCATATTTGCGAATAATAAACATTTAAGTATTAGTTCTAATTGAAGACTTCAGCAACCAGGAGCACTCAGGATCAATGCAGCAAATCCAAAACTGCTTTGGGCAGGATTTCATAGTACGAAACTGAAATTACTTCACAATTGCATAGCGCCTAAGTGATTTTTTCAAGATTTTCCTCGTGACAAAAACTTGACCCTCTGAAACAGACTCAATATTGATATCAGATATAATAGTAGATGCATCACCACTAACATCATTCCCATTTTCAAACTTCTTATATAATACATCTAAAACATCCTCTGTTAAATTCTGAATATAAACCGAAAGAACATCCAAATTATCAACATTCTGTCCAGAAGCATTTTCAGAAGTTGAAGCAACACAAAATTCTGAAGTAGAAGCAATAACATCACCATTACAATCTATTGGAAATTTAGCAGTAGAGCTAATGAGTCAGAGGGGGGTGAATGACCCTTTACACGGAATAAGTTGTCAATTTAAAATTTCTTGGGTTCCAGACTCTGATGGATCCCAGATACAAGACAGTTGATATGAACACATGAAATTTAAATTGCAAACACTATTTTATCTTGGTTTAGCCCCTGCCTACTCCAGTCCCCAAAACTCCTGCAGAGCTTTCATCCACTAAAGGTCTTCTTTACAGGCAGAAGACAAGCTGTTACATTTGTTACCGAATACAATACCCTTCCCTTTAGGATATACCACTGAACTTAGCCCAAGTTCAGTTGAGTCCTCTAGAAGCTGTATTATCCAGAAGTAAGATATACCAGTGATCTTATCCCAAGATCAGCTAAGTCCTTTTCTTCATGGGATATACCACTCCAGATCTCTCACCGGATCCTAGAGCTAAGTCCCAGTTCTATCAATCACCCTTGATTGATGAACTTCTACATTTGTGTTTCTCACAAGTTTTATCTTTAACATATATGAGACATTTTAGTGTTCTCTCAAATATTTGCTAAATCCTAAAACAAGTTGATTGCTCTGAGTAGCAGATGGATTAGCATGGCTATTGATTCTTTGGCGAATCAACTAACAACTTCTTCAGTTCTCTTTGTCTTCTATTTATAGGTTGATCTGAGTTTTGTTGCCGTTTGACACCGTTGGAGAAGGATCAATCTTGATCGTTGAAGAAGCTTTATCATAGGTGCATCCGGATCGTAGATTGAGCGCTTAGTCTCAATTTTATGTCCGTTTGAATTCAAGAAGTGTGCACCAATTAAATAATATAGGATTGCAGACATTTCCGATGTTCTGCAGATCTTCTTTGTAGCCTTTGATTTGATGTGTGCTCCACGCGCTTTGTTATTGGCTGTTGGGTGACTTTATGTCGCTGTCACCATGCTGCTTTTTTCCTTTAGTGCCTCTCTCTTCTCTGACGCTCTGGCAATTGGTGAGAATAACATTTAATGCACCTTGAAGATCATTGTAAAGCTCTTCTGATAAGCTGGGTCATTTAGGACTAGTTTGATTTTTTTCATGCCGGAACTACTTCTGTCCATGTGAATTCCGGATCTTTCCCTTAATTGCTGAATTCCGGAACTTCCCGATCCGAACATTGATTTAACACTTTGACTTCTTGGATTTTTATCTATCTTCAAACCTTCCTTGAAGTAGACTGGATCTTTAACATGTAGTTTCCACTAAGCTCCTCCATTTGATGTAAGCAAGATCCTAAGGAAAAGATTCAAACTAATAATAGCAATAATATTTTATACATACTCCCCCACAATCCTAGACATATCAAATATCCACTCCCCCATGATCTAAGCCTAAGTGCTTGATACTTGATTGAAGCGGATTGTGATCAGTATTCCAGATTCCACTATTATACTTTTGTTGCTAATGGAAAGTTAACCTCATTGAAGTTTCATATTACATAATACAGAGTATAATAGTAACAAGATATAACAAAGAGTTTACAATAGATAGTTATAGATTTTTACAATGCTAATCCTATCTACTTCTTTCTTCTTGGTCACTGTTGTTTGCTTCGAATCTGGTATAGCCTTCTTCTGACATTCAGCTCTGTCCTTTAATGCATTTGTTCTCTAAACATGGTAGAGGATAGTTTGTTTCATCTTCGGAGTTTGCTTGAGTCTTCCCTTGTTGTGTTTTGTTTCAACAGGGTTAAGTTACTCGAAGGATTGACAGATCCGGAGTGTAGGGTCTAGATCTTCAGACTTTGTCTTCTGGAGCTGTGTAGATTCCAGGTCTTCTTCTTTGACTTAAAAGTCAGCTTTCAATCCTCTACTGCGTGTAACTATTTGCACCTTTATTTATGATGTTTTCATTCTTCTTTGTTGCAGCTTTCTCTTTCTCCCAGACTGTTGAGTTGATGGAACCATCGAGTCACACTTTGAAGCTTTCTCACAAAATCAGAAAACTGTTCTTCATCTATTGTGACAGTCTTGGATTCTTTGTTCTTGAACCTCTGGAGTTATGTCTTCATTCTTGATGTCTTCATCTTATAGAACTTATGTCTTTTGGATCCTTGGGTTCTTGGATTCTGAATCTCTGTTTTTGTCCCTTCACCCTTTCTCCTTTGACTTAGACATTTGCTTTCTGTGAATATGCTCCCAGGGTTCTTCTATTTCTTACTTCCTCTGGAACTTGCTTTTGTCCTTGATCTAAGCAGATGATCTCTTGGTCTTTTGTTGTAGGATCATTATTTTGCCGTGAACTTCGGATCCTTAGATTGTTCTATGATTCTGGATCGTCGAGTTCTTCTTTTTGTTCCGGATCTCCATTTTTTTCCTTTATACAAGAGTGTGATTTCTCGTTCTTTTAATCTAGACCTTTATTCTTTTTCCTTAACTTAAAGATTTATTTTCTTCAAACCTTAGTGAGTTCATTCCTTATCATTCCTACTTTACTTCGAAATAACTCCAAAAATCTCCCCCATTTGATGGAAACAAATTTTAAAGGAAAAAGACTAACTTGTTCAGATATTAATTATGATTCTGGTTATGGAAATACTCTTTTACCGGAATGCAACTATATTTCTCTTGGATTAAACAAATCAGTTTGACAAGTTCAATTTCAGATAGATAATAGTATTACAAGAATTACAAGTAGTTAACTATAGTTATATTATAACGCAACGTGCTTAACTAAGTCTTCTACTGCTTTCTTGTTCCGGAAGCTCCACTCGATCCGAAGTCAATTTGCAGCATTCCTCTTCATGTTCGTCTTCTTTGTCTTTGCTGCTGACTGTCGGAGTTGATTAACTTGTTCTTCCTCTACTTTACTCTTTTTCCTTTCCACTTCTCCCCCAATTTGTTTTCGAAAAAGGGGAAGACGAATGGAAGGAATGAAACCTCATCACCCGATTTCTTAAAAAAAAGTGTTGATCTTCCTAGAAATGATGAGAGGGATGCATCGAGCACGGAGCTGGTTTCTTCAGACTTGAAGATACAAAAGACCAGTCTGGAGCCAATTCTTGTAATTGAAAGAAAGGGCTCGAGCTCAGGAATGTGAGAGTGAATCCTACCGATTCTCCGGAGCACTTTGATCACAAATTTGGAGATAATTTGTGACATCATACTGCCTGAGATCGGAAATTCTGGTAAACAAGCAGATTTTAGGGAAAGGCTTCTGTTTATCAATTTCTTCAAAGAGATTGGCAATATCTTTAATGGGAAAACTTTAAAGGAGTTTCCACCATATTACTTAATTTTTGGCTTTGGAAATTGCCTCTAAGGATATCTAAAGAAATATGAAGGATTCTCCTCATTAGATTTGAATGAGGATGCGATTTCCAGAAATCAGAAGAGGTCTGATTTCTATCCAATTTTGAGAATGGATTGGAAAAAGAAAGGATGAGAGTCATCTTATCTTAGAAAAATGATTTCCCTTAGCCAAATAACCCTAGATAATTCTGAATTGGAGCGAAAAAAGTTTAGACAGGGCTTTGAAAAATGAGAGTAGAGGATAGAGATTTTGATTGTGCTCTGTGGAGAATCAAATGAGGGTGGAGACTATTTATAAAGTTTTGGGAGGACATTTTCGTAACTTTTGCACAGGCTGTAACGGAGTTAGAGGTAACAAAATTTTGTTATCAGTATTAATTGCCATTAAATTGCAATCAATCTACAAGATTTGATTGCCTCAAATCTCACCTGTGGATGAACAGTTTTGACTTGACCTTTTCTTGTCAGTTTGGATTTCCAACTCTGAGTCCAACTGCTTTACGTGCTTCTCGATGTTCAGCTAGATTTTTCTCTCTCCTTTGTCTGGTGACGTGGCTGAGTGTGTTCCGGTCCTAAGTTGATTTGTACTTGATGAGTTTTCTTCACTTATTCTTCTTCCGGACCTCCTTTATGTTGGATTTTTCAGTGTTTTAACCTTGCAAGCCGATCTTTATTCAATTACTTAGTAAAGATATTAATCTTCTGGTCATCAGTGAGGATCTATGTTGATTCTGACCTTCTTCTTTTTGTTGACATTATCTCGGATGAAGTGATGCCTTATACTAACGAGCTTCATTCTGCTATGGAGAGCAGAATTTTTCTCCAAGGTGGTTGCACTCTTGTTGTCACACATCCGAACTTAACTTCATGAACTTCATGTTGCTGCTTGATCCATAATGGTTGATTAACACAACTTCTAGTAACCGTGTATTCAGCTTTCGTTGTTGAGTGGAGCAACTGAAGTCTACTTCTTGCTATACCAAGAGATTAAGCAATCTCCAAGAAAATGACATCCTCCGGATGTGCTTTTTCTTTCCAATGAATCTCTTTCATAATTAGCATCTGTGAATCCTCCTATGGTGAAATCTCCATTACTTGGATACCACAGTCCAACTTTCAGAGTTCCAATTAAATATCTCAAGATTCTCTTAGCTGCTTTGAGGTGGAATTCCTTAGGACATGACTGAACTTTTGTACAGTAATAGACAACACAGTGAATGTCTGGTCTGCTAGTAGTGAGAACAATAGTGATCCAATCATTCCTCTCTATAGCTTCTGATTAACTTCCTTTTCATCCAGATCCTTTGAGAGTGATGTGTCTGGACTCATGGGAGTTGACATGGCCTTGGGTTGGTGCATATCAAACTTCTTGAGAAGTTCCTTCACATATTTTTCTTGACTGATGAAGATTCCTTTTGAGCTTTGCTTGATCTGTAAT
>CAOJBJ010841942.1:0-15786 GCA_948291685.1 Euphorbia celastroides
GATATGTGAAAGTGTAGTGACTTTCCTGTAAAACACTTCATGACACAATTACTTCCAAATTATACCAGAAAAGAAAACAATAGTAAAAGAAGGATTGATTACAAATAAGAAACGAGAACAAATTTATAAAATAGAAAGCACATGTTAAAGTTCACCTATAAGGACTAAGGCTCGCAAAGAATTAATTAACTTTCCCTTAAATTTCCCCTTTATATTTAGGTCGTGAAAAAAAGTACCTTTATATTAGACCACGTTGTCTAGCATTGGTAAGCCGAATTTTCTTCAAGACATATTGTCTTCCATCCAACTTATGTTCCGCCAATAATACATGCCCAAAACCACCCTCACCTTATTCATATATACAAAATAAATGGAAACAAAATTTGGAATAGAGATAAATATTAACATGTAGCTCAAGAGGATATTACCTAGTGATTTAATTTATTGGGAGTTGCTTTGGTATTGGGACGCAAAATGTCTCCTAAAAAGAGATTCGGGGGCAAATCCTAAAAGCACAAATTGAATTCAATTGGTTCGAGATAATGTTTGTT
The DNA here is from genome assembly GCA_948291685.1 of Euphorbia celastroides. Lineage (NCBI taxonomy): Eukaryota > Viridiplantae > Streptophyta > Magnoliopsida > Malpighiales > Euphorbiaceae > Euphorbia > Euphorbia celastroides. The sequence continues at coordinate 552 of CAOJBJ010841942.1, forward strand.
ATCGAATTGGCTTTTCCCTAGGATTGAAACTTGTACGACCATTAGTGACTACTAATTATAGCCAGGTGTCTTAGGTTGGTTATGTTATTTATGGACAACTGCCCATTACTATCTCTCTCCTCATTATTCCCCTCTCCTCCTTTGTGAAAATTCTATTTATTACTTATATGACAACATATAAACACTAACATTACCTTATATTAAGAAAGCTCTCCATCAAACTGGTTGTAAAACCCTTCCGAAAGCTCATTTAACAAATCCGGAGTGCATCCCTTAAAAATCTTAAAAAATCAAATATTAGTTAAAAAGTAAGTTATATTTTCAATGAAAAATAAACATACACCAGATTTTTGGAGATCTTCAGCTATATGTGTTAAATTATCAGCCCATTCACTCAAAGAAGAGCATAAAAGGCGAAGCATGTGAACCTGAAACAACACAATAAACAGTTCATATTTAAGGATGAATATTTAAGTAATAAAAAAAGATAACACTAAATGAATTCATACCGTTAAGATATCTCTTTCATTGCTGAGAATTGATTCACCGGATGACAACTCAATTTCCTCATAAACAGTCTTATCTTCTTCCATCTAAATTTCCTGTGGATCCTTCAATTATCATTGGCTACATTTGGCAATCTCAACAGCAATCATAACTTCCTTCACATATCTCAACCGATTTTCTTGCATGACAAAACCGAGCCGAACAAAAAATAGACTATGCTGCAAGAATTTTGAAGAGTCAAGTCAAAAAGATGAATATCAAGTAGATCTCAGTTCAACGGGCATGTATTTAACTGAAGCGGCAAAACAATTCACGGCAATTTCAATATTCGTTTTCAAAGTTAAACTAGTTAAAGCTTTAAAGAGACCAAGATAAACATCCAGCAAAATAGGCAATGGAACAATGTTAACGAGAATACAACAATCATGTGATCAAATAGAACACATAAATTGTTACTTATAGTAGTTCACAAAATCGTATTACAACATTAATTAGCAATTGGGCGCCAAATCGGCCCTCTTTAAAAATCATTAATTCTTTAAAAAATTTTATAACATTGCACATTGATATTTAATTGTTTAACATAATACAAAGAACCCGTGTGATATTACATATGATGATTATTTGATAAACGTTGATGTACATGTAAAGTAAAGAAATGACAATTCAATAGAGGCAAAAAAATGTTAGAATTAGCGAAATTTGCAAAGATTGAGTCAGAAAGGAAAACATAATTGCAAATTTGCAATGGCAATGTATATTAATATATAGGTTAGCCCAACCTAAGTAGCACGGAAACAGAAACAGAAACAGAGTCGGAAACCGACACGGAAACGGAAGCGGATACTGGGAAATATCATTTATAAAAAAGATAGGTTTGGAAACTGTGGAGAAACGTATAAATAATAAAAATATAGGGGCATATTTATAAATATAAAAAATATAAAATTCTCATATATGTAAATTTATTCTTAAATTAAATAGTAAAATAATAAATAAAGAGGAAGAATTGATAGAATTCACACATATAAGAAGGTTGGATGAAGTTGAGCATATTTGTTTGCACGGTATTATTGGTTGATAAATTAAAGTGCTCTAAAAATTTTGAATACAAATAAACGAATAAGAGCATTTTTATTAATTTAGGAATATTATAAGGTTTTGGTTTTGTTTGTTTCGGTAAAAAAGTTCGCATTTTAATGAAATCAAGTTTCTAATTTGAGAAAATTTATTGAAAACAGTTTCCGTATTTTGAAGAAACGAGTTTCCAACTTTCCCTAATTACGGAAACGGCCCCAAAGCGTTCCGCAGGGGTTTCCGAGAGTTTCCGTTTCTAAAACGGATACGAAACGCCGAAATAGTATGCTTTAGGAGTTTCTGTGCTTCTTAGAACCCAACAAATTTTCTATTTTTTAAAACTAGTAAATGAAATGAAAATTACAAGAAATTTATTTAACCGTAAATGGCTTCTTCATTTGCCATCGGTTGAAGAGTGTAACACCTTTTATATATATATATCATTAAAAAAATGATCTTTAGAACCGAAAAGTACTACATTTGTCAATTTGATTTTAATTGGTTCCTTAAATTTCGTAACATGATTTAGATGGACTCTATATACCTTATTTTTAATTTCTATCTGTAAAACCATTTCATTTTTTCACCAAATATTACATTACAAAATAGGTACTATGGAATAATAAACAACATCCATATAAAAAGATAACCCAACATTACTAAACATAAGTTGACATATTGTTTGTACAATATTAACCCAATGCAATTCCAACTCCTTTTTTGTTACAAATGTGTTTGGAATTGTCAAATATACATCTAATCTATGATCTATGTTACTATTGTACATGATAATTGCAACAAATTACAGTCATTTTATGTAACAAACAACTACATCCATATAAAAAGTGTCCATGAATGAAGTTGTCCTTGAATCGGTTTAGTCCAATCAATTTACAGTCATTTTGTGTAATGAATCACAGATGTTCATAGATCAGAGATAGACCTCAACAGATGAAAAACCCGAACCGAGTTCTGAATTGTTATAAACACACTTAGCAAGGGCCGGAAAACCCGAATTGGTCAACTAATCTGTCATAGTCTTTGCCTCATGTATTTCAATGCAGACCGTAACATCGCTCTTGCTTTCCTATCAGGACTGCACCCAGCCAAAATCATTTCTTCATACACCGATGGCACCTGAAGCCGCAAAGCATAATTTCATATAACTAAGGTTTAAACGCTTTCAAAACCGAGTTTTCGTGCTTTTATACCTTATCAAACTTATCAACACGTATCAACGATTTCATGAGCGTAGTGTATGTCACCACATCTGGCTTCAAATCCTAAAGATAAAACCGACCAATGGGTAAGTTACAACACAACAAATGGAATTATAGTTTGAAGAGATCAAAGCTTACATTTTCCTTCATGTACTGCAAAACTGCAAATGCTTCAGCATCTCTTCGGTCCTCACCGAATGCATTGATCAAGGAATTGAGAGCCAAAAGACTCGGCCTTAAGCCATCGGCTCTCATCGCTCTAAATGCATTCACAGCTTCCTCAGATAAACCCTGTCAAAAAATAAAAAATAAAGACTCCAATTATAAACTCTCCATGTCCTATGGTTTAACAGTTTAATGCAAGCTTAAGGCAGTGGCATACTCTTTGAGCATAGGCATTAATCAACGCATTGTACATAGTAGAAGACGGTTTCAATCCAGCAGATTTCATATCCTCTAAGCACTCAATAGCATCACTAAACCTCCCCGATTTCCCATAAATATCAACAAGTGTAGTATAAGTCACCACATTAGGCAGCAAACCGAAACTCTTCATATTAGCCATCAAATTCTGCACCTCATCCCACCTTTGCTGCTCTCCAAACGAGTTAATCATAATGTTAAACGTCATTGTACAAGGCGAAATACCCTTTTCCATCATCTCATTAAACAACTCCTCTGCCTTATCGTGCCTCCCGACCTTACAATGAGCATCAATAAGAGTATTCCATGTAATGGTATCAGGCCTTATACCCTCTGATACCATTCTATCAAAGGTGGCCATAGCATGGTCAAGGCAATTGAATTTCCCAAAAGTATCAATCATCACGTTGTAAAAATGCCTATCGGGGCGAACCCCGCTGTTCTTCATCTCCTTGAGAACCTGAAACGATTTCTGCCACTCGCCTTTATCACGATAATTAGCCAGAATTCTACTAAAAACATATGAATTAGGCATCACATTACTAGCCTCCATTTCTTTCAAGACAATTCGGGCACTTTCCCATCTCCCTGCATTTGCATAAGCATCAATCAGCAGACTGTAAGTCTGCTCATCCGGTGGAACCCCACTTTTCTCCATCTCTGAAACAATAAATTCTGCATCTTTGAGCAACCCGGCTTTCACATACCCTTTAAGAAGAGCATTGTTGGCTCTAGTTCTCGGTTTCAAGCCATTGTCTTTCATTTCTTCGAAGATAGCCTCAGCTTCGATGGTTCTACCCGAATCACCCAGAGCAGATATAACAGCTACAAGAGTGGATGTTTTTGGGCTCAATCCATTGCCTTGAACCATCGCCAGCAACTCCATAGCCCGAGTTGGATCACCAGCCTTTGCAAAGCCAACAATCATGTCATTGTAAAGATGAATGTCAAGCTCAAGCATATCACACTCAATCTCATTGTAAAGCTTCTGCATAATCGAAGAATCGATCTTGTTTGCACGGCTCAGAGACTGGATTATCAAGCTGTAGTTCACAAAATCCGACGGGTAACCATCTTGTCGCATTCGGGAAATCAAATTCAGCGCCTTTTCAAGTTCATTGTTTCGAGCACAAGCATTGATCAGGGCATTGTAAGTCAAAGGCGACAATTCCTGTTTCTGCGACAGCAAAAACGCCTCGTAGAGCTTCTCCGATTGCCCAAGCGCATGAATTAGAATCGAGTAAAGCAACTCATAAGAGAAACAAAGGTTGTGCTTCTGAAGCCACGAAACAACCGCGTAAGCCAGCCCAATTGAGGAAGAAGAACAGAGGGATTTGAGGAGAGAATGCCATAGCGGACCAGGGACGGCGCGATACGACTCAGCGAGCTCAAATTCAGTGGCATCTAGAGTAGAGGGAGGGGAATTTTCGGAATTAGATGACTCAGTAGAAGATGCAGATAACCTGTTCGACAAAAAGTCCAGCAGAGGAGTGAAGTCATATCGGCGACTCTGGAGAGCGAGAATGTCGTTGGTATCGTTGTTTTCGATTCGAATTGAAGGGGACACGGCTGAGTCACTGAAATTAGAGGCGGTGGAGCTGGTTGTCGCCGGAGTTGAGGCGGCGACCGGCGGTTGGAGGATTTGGAGGGATTGGGGGAAAATTGGGGGAGAAACGTGAATTGAGGGGAAACGAGCTGAAGGAGGGAGAAAAGATATCATCTTTATAGTTATTTGGTGAAGAATTACAGAAGAAAATGGAAATGTTGGCTATGGCGGGAGAGATGAAGATTGAGGATAAGAAGCTATGGCGGAGTTGGATGAATGAATGAAGGAGACGAGTTCAATAACAGATTTTTCTTTTATATTTTCAACAATAACCAACAAACGGCGCCGTTTAAATGAAACGTGTAATGCCATCATGCATATTGGATTCTCAAACAAACTAAAAATACATTGACTAAACAACAACATGAATCAAAATAGGCCAAATGCGTTTCTAGTTCCGAATTTATCCTGAATTGCCTCTCATCTGAACTTTTGAAAGGGTGTCTCGTCTCTTGAACTTGTAAAAAATACATTAATTTGTTCCTAAATATCACGTATTGACTTCTGATTAGTTTGACTTTTTAAAAATATCATCCAATCAAAAGTAACATGTGTAATTTCAAGGTTTAAAAGTTTTTTATAGATAAGTGTAGGGGTGATAAGAACTTTTTTACAAGTTCAGGAATGAGAGGAACTTTTTAAAGTTCGTGAAGGTGAGAAGCGGATTCAAACAAGTTTAAAGAACACAATGTATTATTTGGCCATCGAAACACAAGGACTTGAAAAACTAAAGCAAGGACTACATTGTATCTTTTGCTGAACAATTAGTTACACAAATCAACAGGACTTGGCTCCAAAGTAGCAAATGAGAGGATTTGAGTCTCACTTAACAAAATGTCCATCTCTTGTTCGTCTAGTGTTAACCATGCTTCAATACCTTCACCGTTACTCGTGTCATTAAAGAACAACATATTTTGAAACACTGGTCCGCTAATCCCAGCATGGCTCACCCAAATCGGTTTCCCCCACCCGAAATCGGTTTCATAGATCTCGAGTTTACACAAACTACTAAAAGTCAAGTAATCGGCACCCGGGTCAGAAAACAAATCACCAAATTGTTGTAGACTTTCACATACCTTAAAGAACCCATCTTCACCACACAACTGTTGGACATACTCACCGTTGATTTTCATAATCGAATTCCGAATTAGACCCACTAGGAGACTCAACTCTCTCCCGGAATCCGCCTTGGATTCTGCATTCGCCATCCAGAGAAGATTCCCGACTGAATTTTCGGGCAAAAGGGTTGCCTTTTTTCCCCTTAGGTTGACAATAAGAGACAATATAGACCGTTTCTGGTGCCCGTGTTTTGCTTTCGAGGCAAGCATTGTACATTGCCAAATAAAGGCAGAAACCGCCTCTACCCGAGTCGGGTAAAGTACAAATTTTGAAGAGGCAGCTTTCAACTTGAGTTTCACTATGGTTGAATCATTAAAAACAAATCTTTTTGTTGACACTTTACCGAATTTTATCAATGATGGCCATATAGCCAAAGATGCATGTTTAGGCAAAGAATCACTTTGTGGAAACAAAGTCGACCCAACAAAACCGGGTTCAAATTTCTCACCTGAGCCACGAGCCCGAACTGCCCAATATTTGAGAAAAGCAGTCGATGTAGGTCCATCGATGATTTTATGCGAAGTTCTAGTCCCTATAGCAATCCCACCACACTCAAAAACATTAACTTGTATCATCGCCACGGGTGCTCCCAACCCTTCCAAAGACCCGAAATTTGGAAGCAACTCGAAAACTTCTCTTTCTCGGGTTTTTCCAGGATGTCCGAGAGACAACAACTGACCTTAGCTTCAGTATAACAAACCCCATCGTCGTTACAATCGATGTAAAGATTGTCCTTGACTTTTCCCGCAAAAGGGTAAAAGGAAGTCAAGGCTTGTGATAAAGACTCCCTCAGGGCCAGTAAATTTTTCGGGATTTCAAGAGGATCGATTCGCCTATAGAAAAAGATCATCGGGACGTGCGAGTTAGGCATTAGCTGATCTAATAGGGAAAGCTTGTATGTTCTTAAGTGAGTCGGGGTTGGTATAGACGGTTTTATACTTTGCCTGGAAATGATTTCAGTCTCCATTTTGTGATTGATCTCGAGCTTGAACTTTTTTACCTTTGTGTCGAGTTTTTTCGGGTCGATTTCCAATTTCTTCTATTTAATACCTGAAGAATTTTCAACATTGTTGTGAGACGTTGATAACTATGAGTTAAAGATAGAAACAATACCTTGTTGTTTACAAGATTTAGTTAATGACTAGGTTCCTGCCATTAAAGTGAAAAACAGATAATATATAAAATATAAATCCACACACATTAACATTGTTTTTCTGAATTTGTTTTGTAAAGGCATGTATATGCTAATCAAAGACTGATGTGAATCATGACGTAAGGATACAAGCCATAACTAGTCAAATTAGCAAAGAAACTCTATAAGCCATTTAAACTGAAATATACTTACCAATTACCAATAATTGGTAAAATTACTTTATTCATTTTATCCTCGTGCTATATAATTTGTTGCCTTTTCTAAACGTTATGCTATCCAATTATTATTCATTATATTATTTTGTTATACACTTATTATCCATTTGATCTTTGTGTTATACAATCTGATACACTTTTGAGCCTTATATTGTAGAAGCTCCATTATTGTATTTTTATACAATTCTTATAAAAGTGACAAAAAAGGCAATTTATTGAATAACACAAGGACTATATGGACGACATGTATAGAACAAGGACCAAATGAGCAAACAAGTGATACCACATTGTCCAAAAAGATTGTTTTACTTAATTAAAACACTTCAAATATGAAGGTATGAGTCTTAAATTCGAACTCTAACTTCTTCAAAATTTATATAATTTATTTAAAAAATAAAAACATACCTCAACCCGAAAATCGAGCAACTTAAGTAATACTTAAAACAAGATACACTACTAAAGCTTTTCAAAAAAAAAAAAGATACACTACCAAACACAAAATTCAAACTAGTAGTAATTTCCAAACTCACCTTATTTTATGAATTCATACGTTTTTCTTCATATTCAAACATATTATTTTCTTCTATTCACTTTTCTTAATTCAATCGCTTTTTTTTCATCTTTTCTATCGATCTATGACTTTTTTTTAACAGTGCAATTGACTCAATGGAAGAAAAACATGGCCAAGGAAACAAAAATTGAAAAAAAAACTACATTTCGGTGGTGTGATTATTCACAAAAACAGGTAACACCACTACACAAATATTATTCATTAATAGTTCACATATATTTTTCTCAAATTCAATTATTAACTACTAGACTATAATTTTTATCACTTCATTCACAACCTTATTACAATTATATGTATCTTTTTTCCGACTGCTCAGTTGATCATTTTTGTGAATTTAAAATGATTCTTCAACTATAGGCAAAACAAATTCGTCCAAATCTTATGCTAATTACATAAAATCAATGAAAGGTAAAAAATTGTTACAATTGAATCAATCGAATTATTTTTTTATTCACCAATAATATGAGACGAAATAAAGACATTATTTGGTAAGTCATTCACAAATATCTACCGGTTCTCCTCTTTTTCATTTTTTATCCAAATAAAAGGCGGTGCCGCGGTAATTTTCCCGGCTCTCTCTTTTCCTATCGCCGGCGATTTCCGCTTCCGCCCCCGCCGCCACAGATTTTCTTCTCCGGCGCCCCTTTTCTCGCTTCGTCCTCCGACTGATGCTGCACTTGCAGCAGAGGCAGATCAGGATTTGCTAAGAGTGCTGTACATTTTCTTCATTGGATGGCTTCGTATCGGAGGCGCCAGAACTATTACAGCCGCCTCCGGTCCATGCTTCCTTTGATATCGGCGGTCTGCGGAGTAATTCTCATTTTCCTTGGTCTCATCTCGATTCTCGCCCCTACTCCTATGGTTTCCGATCAATTTCACCGCCCCCGCGAAGCCTATTCGGTACTTACAATCTATGTACCTCGCTATTTCTAGTTTCTGCTGTTCTGCATTGTTTTGAGTGTTTATAAGTTCGTAAGCCTGGAAGTTGAGGTTATGATTTGAGATATCTTGTTTCTTGCTCATATTGTATGATTTGTTTTTGGTTCAGACGAATGTCGCAGCTGATGTGCAAGGGGAATCAGTATTCCGTGTGCCGGTTGGTTTCTCTTTAGCCGAGTTTAGGTTTTGTGAGCTATGAACTGTTTGACAATGCTTTGTTTGTGTATTTTTGGATTAGAGTGAAGGCGGGAGATCCGATCGCGATATTTGGACCTCAAGGAATTCGAAATTCTTTTATGGATGTAGCAACACCAGCAGTAGTTTTGCAAGTAATCGTTGAACTCTATCTCACTGATTTTTGCATACAATTTCTATCTCATAGACTTCTAGAAAGATTAATGGTGAAAATGGTTGAGTTCATGGTTCAGATGCAGTTCATCTCTACTTGCCTTGCTATTGTCTCATTTTTGAGCTGACATATTTAACCATGCTCAGATGCTGACAAGATTACCAAACATGATCGGTATTTGCTGATTGCTACAAGTGGAGGCCTCAATCAACAAAGGACGGGGGTACATTTCCGAGACATTTTGTGCTATATCATGATCTTTTTACAATCACAGTAATTGAAATCAGGATTAAAACATCTGTTCTTTATTAGATGCGATTGCTTGATTTTTGTGGGTCTGAATTATTTTCTAGTAGCCTTAGCTTGGTGTACATGTGATGCCACCCCATAGGATTTCTCAATACCAGCTTCACTGTGGCTAAATTTTTGAGCTACTTGGTTCAGTTAGTACTACTAGTTAATGCTGAACTTGTACCGCTAGATTACAGAATATAGAACTTTTTACTTATACTCTGAAAACTAGCATGTCATTCCTTTAGTTATATGGCTTTAGAATGGTATAGTGTTTAAGCTGATTAAAAGGAAGCCATTGAGAAAAATTTCACATTTTTCATGTTTGTTTTCTTTCATTATCCGCATAACTTGCCTCCCATTGTTGTACAACAGATGAACTAAACATGATAGATTATGGTTTATTTCTTTGAAATTCCTTTTCTCTTTCAGGCTTTCTATTTTCAGGCTCTTCATTTTCCCTTGCTGGTTTCTTAGTTCTTATGCATTATTGATTATTAATTCATTTGATGATTGGTCATTTTCTCATGACTAGAGTTTTGAGCCTTGATAGTTGATAGCTTTAGTCAATGGTTATATTTGTTATAAAAAAAAACAAGTTATAGGAGGATGTGGAAGGTTTAAACTGTGATTGGGTTTGCCCCTGTCTGCAATAAATGATCAAGCAGTTCCTTTCAAGAATGACATTCAATGATAGAAAGCACAACCCGTGTTTTGTGATTCCTTGCTTCTTTTTAGCACATCATTGGTTTGATTTTCTACATTTGGTTGAAGGATTTATTGCGCTCTTTGCAGATCACTGATGCTGTTGTTGCTGCCAGAATCTTAAATGCTACTCTTGTTGTTCCAAAGCTGGATGCCAAATCATTTTGGAAGGATGCAAGGTCAGTCATCAAATAAAACTGTAACTTGAAGTTTGGCGTCTTGTGTGATTGTATCAACTTTCATCCATTGTCCTTAAATGTGTTTTAAATGATTTTTTTGCCTTCTGCAGTGACTTTGCAGAGATCTTTGATGTTGATTGGTTCATATCTTCTCTTTTAAACGATGTTAAAATTATAAAAAGTCTACCTACGAAGGGAGGGAAAACATGGACTTACCGTAACATGCGTGTTCCTAGAAAGTGTACTGAGAAGTGTTACAAAAATCGCGTGCTACCTGTTCTTTTGAAAAGGCATGTAAGTTTTTCAGTTATCCTTCTTATTCCTTTCTTGGTAAATTTCGACAACAATTTACTAAATTGCGTGCATGCTGATGCCAGACGTGACATTTCTGTTGGCTTATAACCTTAATATTTAACCTACGTGGCACAAAACTAAAAGGGTATAAGTCTATACAATGTGATTCACGAACATGTTGCATTCCATAAAGTTGTAGCATTGTGATCAAAATATCTGATTGTTACTATTAGCTGTAGCTTTAAAAATTCTTGAAATTATATAAGTTGGTGATATGAATTTTTGAATATAACTTCTGTGATATAATTACTTTAAAACACACACAGAGCAGTAGTTCTCATGAGAATTTTTTTATATACTTATTGAAGCAGTTGTTAAATTAGATAAGCATGGTAATTGGGCATAATTGATCAATAGATAGCGAGAGCATGCATGCACTTACTATTAGACAACTTTAGGAATTCTTTATCTTAGTATTTTTTTTTCTTTGGAAGTACTTTTTTTAATTTAGTGATTACTCCATGCGCAAGACCATAAATTTTCTCTAAGGTTTCTGAAATTAAAATTACTTTCGAATATTGATAAAAGATTTTGAAGTTCCTGAAATGTTTCCCAGAGTTCAGTAAAGGCTTCAGTTTCCAAATTTGTCTTCCCTATTGGGAATGTCCCCTTTTAGAGGCAGAAGCCATGTTGACATGCATGATTGTTGATTGATTTCATATAGTTCAATGGGCAACTAAATCACGGCTCATGATATTGGTTAGATTTGACAACTTGTCATGGTATTTCGAGGAAGTGATAGTATTAGGCATGCTGGTGAAATTTGATTTAGCGACAAGCCAACAAGTGGCATTCCTTGTTATGTACGACAGTTGCAAAATCATGATTAATTGGAAGTAAAAGAAGCATAGATGAACTGTAAGTTACCAGATGCTAGAGCCAATGTTATCTTATAGCACAACTTTTCACATATCTCAATGGGAGGAGTAGCCTTGAGGAGAGCGCAGCTATTGCATTTTAAACTTTATAAGCAGACCCAGTGGCAGTGTCTTTTGTACGATAACTGAAAGATTATGGTTTTGGTTGTTAGATTGCTTTAGCGGTAAATGAAATGCTTGATAAGTTGTAAATATGTTATTATTGATTACTTCCTTAACATTTAAGTTATCTTCTTGCTTTTCAGTTTTCACTCTATTCTTTGCCCCGATATATACCACATCGAGTGTAATGCCATTTGTAACTAATGATTATTTCACTGCATCACTTGTAGATTTAGTTTGCCTTTCATTATTTAAAACTGAATTCGGGAGAAAACTTTTTTGACAGGCTATTCAGCTTACTAAGTTCGATTATAGGCTTGCGAACAAGTTGGACACACAGTTACAGAAGTTGAGATGTAGGGTTAATTACCATGCTTTGAAGTTTACGGATCCTATTAGTGAAATAGGGAAGACATTAGTACAGAGGATGAGGATGAAAAGCAAGCACTTTATAGCCCTACACCTGAGGTATTTTAATTTGATTAGAGCTGCGATTCTTTGTAGTTACCAGTTACCACCATTGCAGTGTAATTGAAGTGCGTGGTAGCCCTAGTCAGCACATATTTGTTTCTATGTGTATGAGAAAACTAAGTATTCCTTGTATTGTGAAGTATTTAGCAGACAACATTTAGATGGTGTGTTCAAACCCTTATTGGTATGATCATCTAGTTTTTCTTTGCCAATTGAATTACGAAAACCTTTGTGGGAAAGACATAATTTCTCCTCTGTCCATTTTCTGGTCTTCTTGGCACCCTAGATTTGTGGCTGTGCACACTTTTGGCACAAAGCAATTGATATGAAATGCTTATTTACCTCACACTTTTGGCACAGTTTTATCACAAACTCACTACTTTCTCTGTTCAGATGTTGAACATGTATGAAACCCTCTTATTTAGCCGTTATACATGTGAGGTAAATGGATTTATTAAAATTTAAAACTAATGGTAGGGTGATCAGCCATAAATTTTGACACTGTGCACATGAAGTTCTAACTACAACCAAAGACGTTTACATTCTAGAAGCTTAGCATTATTCTTTCAATAGCCACTGTGTGTTCCTTACTGCAACTGATAATATCTTCCAACAGGTTTGAGCCTGATATGTTGGCTTTCTCAGGATGCTACTATGGCGGTGGTGATCGGGAAAGGGAAGAATTAGCCTCCATACGAAGGAGGTGGAAAAATTTGCATGTAAGGCTCAAACAAAAGTATTTTGATTTTAGATATAAAAAAAAAAAATCTGAACAACTAACTTAATTCACTTATTGCAATTTATTATGTCTGAAATGAATCATCGTGCCTGTTGTTGGATCACTCTTTGAGTATCTATAAGCAAAATAGTTTATCACAGAAAATGGGGACTCAGTACCAAATCTCAGCATTAACTATTTCTATTGAGTTTGTTAAAGACAGATTTGATTTGAACTTAAATATCTGTTAGTTTTAGTTGGTTGGGCTATCTTTGCTCACTCAAGAAGTTCAACTGAAACATGTAACTGAATGCACTCTTTAATTATATACAGACAATAAACCCCGATAAGGGAAAGAGGCAAGGAAGATGCCCCCTTACTCCCAGAGAAGTTGGTCTCATGTTGAGAGCGCTGGGTTATGGCAGTGATGTCAACATGTATGTAGCCTCTGGAGAAGTATATCGAGCAGAAGAATCACTGGCTCCCCTGAAAGCTCTCTTCCCAAACTTCCACACCAAAGAAACTATAGCCAGCAAGGAGGAGTTGGAACCGTTTTCTTCATTTTCTTCCCGAATGGCTGCACTTGATTTCATTGTCTGTGATGAAAGTGACGTGTTTGTCACCAACAACAACGGTAATATGGCCAGAATATTAGCTGGCCGGAGGTAAATTTTCTCTCTCGTTGCCTCTTTTATTCCTTTCTGAGGTGTACACTGCCACCTTGACTGATTTTTGATCGTCTGCTTAAACGGTAGGAGATACTTTGGACACAAGCCAACCATTCGGCCGAATGCTAAAAAGCTATATCGGTTGTTTTCAAATGAAGGTAGCATCAACATGACATGGGAAGTATTTGCATCTAAAGTTCGAAAGTATCAGCGGGGCTTCATGGGGGAGCCAAAGGAGGCTAGGCCAGGCCGGGGGGAATTTCACGAGAATCCACACACCTGCATATGTGAAAATTCTGAGGGCCTAGCAGATAAAATACCCGGGCCGAGAAAGTTAGGCAAGGGGTTTAATGCAACACAAGACAACAATGAACCAAATGTAGATGATGATCACGATATCCCCGATCCTGATGACGATGGCGATAATGACAGCCCTCAAGAAGAGGATCCACTCGATAGCAATGATTTGGAATACGATGGGTTGAACTCAGATGAATCTGAAGCAGATGAGATAGTTTCAGATTGAACGAATTTGGTCGGCTGTCCGAGTTGCATAATGCCCGTGTTCTTTTAACTTCCGGTGTATGACTTTCCCAGGCTAGAAGTGGATGAAACAATCTGCCTTCAAATTAGCAAGCTTATCCCTGGTTTTCGTGAGGTGTGGTCATTGAGGATGGATACATCTTGAGCTTTCAGCCACTTCTGCAGGAAATTTTACGTGAGAGCCATAAATGAATTTTGGAAACAAAACTGTGTGTTGTAAGGCTCATTTTCTTTGAACATAAAAATACAAATATCAGAGGGCACAAGGGCGGCTAAATTTTAATTTTTGTCGGGCACTTCTCTTTTATTTATTTTTTTGTTTCCAAATTTGTGGATGGTGTGTACTAGTGAGATATTATGAATATTGGAAAAAAGTAGTAATTGAAGCTAAATTTTAAATTTTGTCGGGCACTTCTCTTTCAGGTTTCTGGTGTACGGTTCATTTTGTCTTTGAAGTTGGAGCTAACTTCCACTCTAAATCAGGCCTAGTTTTGCAGGAAGGCCACGTCATGAAAGCCAGTGATAAAACACTCAAAACAGTTTGGGTTTATATTTGTACATACCAAGGCGTCGTTTATTCCATAAGCCACGCAGTAATGCTCCTGAAAAGCAGATGAGATTATGAAGTACACACCAGCGACATTAGCAGAAAGAATTGGATGGTGTAGACCTATAAGTGAATATCAAGAACTCGAACCAAGGGAAAAATCTATTGCACTTTACTCTTTCGTTAGCTAGAAATCGAGCCTGCATCATGTGCCACTCTTCTAATTCATCACATAACTCCAGCTGTTCAGTCCTAATACCCAGAAGATAAACTGAGAAACTGAAACGATGGTGGAGAAAGAAGATAGAATCAGTGCTTTACCGCACCACCGTCAACCAAACAAGCAATCAGGACTGCAATTCTATCGAAACGGACTGGCGTTCCCGCCCTGGTTTTTCGCTCCAAAGGTACGCGCCGTGTCGATTTCATCAACAAAACCCTAGCTCTCCATGACTGCTCAAAGATCAACACGTTTCACCTGAAATCCGTTGTCTCTGTCCCCGATTTTGACGAGAAAATCCGCTTTGCAGCCACCAGACAAGTGGAGGATTTGAATCTGCATCGCCCTGGTTGCGGAGGTATTCGTTCTCTGCCTCAATT